>JAHLJT010002406.1:29194694-29247337 GCA_031308135.1 Acheta domesticus | reverse complement strand
CTTTTTTGCGGGTCACTTTTTTTCCTTCACGACAGATTTTTTTGCAACATTCTTAAGACTAATAATATACATCGATTCTTACAGGGGAAGATTGCCTCTCAATGAGATCTCATGTGCTTCTTCCCAATGCAAATAGTTATTACCGTTTCTTCAAATTTCTGGTACGTGGCAAATGTGGTAAATCTAGGGCTTTGAATCTTTTAAATCTTCGCAATTCTTTGATTTCTGTTACCAAGAATGTTTAAGACCCAAGTAGTTGGAATGCTGTTAGAGTGTAACTTGATGTTTTTTGCTGCAGTTGGTGATGTGTTTGCTCATAGTTGGAATCTGTAAGACAACTGCAAAGTAACTTGATGCTCGGGGGAAATAAATATATCATACCATGTCTTTAGATAGCAATTGTAGCAATTTGCATTATAGACGATTTAGAAAAACGAAATAAGAAGGAACGACAATTAAATATATTTTACTATATGATTTATGCAGTTTATATTAAACGAATCTGAGATTCAGATATTCAAAAGCAAAAGCAATTAATGTTAGATTGTTGTTCTGTTCTTTCGCCCTCCGAGCATATTCTATTCCAGTGAGAATTTTCTTTCAACAATGGTACATAGACTCATTTTTCACATCTATTCAAAACTATTTCATTTGTCTGCCAGTTTTCTCTAACGAAACAACTGTATTTGAATTGCCGATATTTTTGCTAAACTGGAATTTCATTTACATTGCATTTGATCTAGAACATTGATATTCTCGATAAATATACAAAACAGTCTCAAAGATGTAACATACTACTAGAATTATTTGCCCAGGATAACACATTAATAACGAGTAACAAAATAAATAAGTAGAAGAAAGAATAGAAGAACTTTCTTCGTTTTCTTTTCTGCTAGCAAAACACTTTGTATTTTAATTCCACGCATGAGTGCATGATTATATTTTGAAGAATGTATAATATGGAAGATCGTCACATAGAGCTGTCAATCGTGGACTTTGATATATGACTGACAGGCACGCCACCTTTATGTGAGAGAGAAGGAAGGCCAATTTTTAGAATATGATTATATTAATTCACTTCGCTGTTCCAGTCAATCAGATGTCAAAAAACTTACGGTATTTTTTTTCTAAACACGACCTGAAGATCATTACATCACGAGTGGGGTTAACATTCAAATGCGCGCAAAAGAAGGAATAGCAACACGACCTCCCTCAATTCTCAATAAGTGACCAAGGATTGAAGTTGGAATACACATTCCTCACAAAATACGCAGAGCAGAAATACCTTTGAATTCATTGAAATGTACTTCGAAACTTCGAAATATCGTCTGAGAAACTGAAGTGTTAAAAAACTGAAGTTGAAAAACAATACCAACCTGAAATATGTAATTAAATGCTTGATAATCTAGCAGAAAAAGAAAATATTTATTTATTTTCGACTTTTATTACTTCATATACATATCTTAGAATAGTATACTAAGTTCAATACCATTTTGTAAATAAAATGTAATATTGTCAATAACATATTGAACATTTTCTTCGTAAATGTAACCAAATAAGTATTATTTTACTCAGTCACTAGTTATTTAAAGTTATGAACTTCAGATGTGAAATCGATCACTTAGTAATAATGAAACTGCGTTACATGGTCCCTTCCGTCGAAACATTGATTGAAAAGAGTTGTTAGCACAGCAATGAGAAAAACCCAGTCGCTAGTGGAAGAGATCTAGTTACGGCTAGGCTAGCCTAGAAAGAAAAGCTATGGTCGCTTTTTAGCTCCGCATGTAAAGGAGCATTTCTCAAACACACGCACCGTTTGTGGAGACAGACGTGCCATTGCTTCAAAGCGTGCCGTTTTCAATGCCAGACCCCAAGGTCTGCGCTAATACAGTTTCTCAGAACCACGAAGAGCTTTTCACTTTTCTTGACGTAATTGCCGCGATTCAATTTCACAACTCAATTTGCGAGGAAAACCTTTTTTCCTGAAGTTGCTTGCAAAAGTGAAGTACGATTCGTGTTAGCGAGGGAAATTGGACGGACACAATGAGTTGCTTTTGCGAGTTGTCAGCACATGTTCCAGCGGGGCGGTAATGATGTCGGACTGAGATAATCGAGCGCGATTCGCCGGTGCCGCTGCGGACGGCCCAGGCTGATTTATGAGCTTCTGCTGCTTTCAGGCGCCCGCGGGCGGCAGGCGAAGCCGCCTAACGATGGCGTGAAATAAGGATTTTATTTTTCGTTTGGAGGCAAACGAGCGCAATTGCGGAGTGTATTTTGAATGAACAGAGCAGATAACTTGGGCTGGAATGTGCAATGCTTGCTAGAGGGTGATGAGAAAATTATATCAATTTGAGGACGAAATGAAGAAAAATAAAAAATGAAAAAAAATCACGAGAACGAAGCGGGAGATTGCAAGCACGTGGGAACATTACTAACAAGCGTAGAATAAATAAATGAAATAATAAATATAAAAGTAATGAGGAAAGAATGAAGGGAAGAATCGCGTAATCGATGTGATGGCCGATGGCAAGAAGAGGAATCACAGGACATCGTGTACATGAAGCTGTCGGCACTGCATGCTGTTTGGCGATCTTTAATGCACTGGGCGGGAGAGATTGATGCATTGCGACGACAGGTCCTTGAGTGCACGTGATTTCAGCTGAAAATACAATTTTGCAGCTACCAATTGACTTGCAAAATCTTTGACGATGATTCGTCGATTTTATTCTATTTTGTGATTGCGTGCTCAGAGTATTTGTATTGAGCAAGTATTCTTCTGGGAACTGATCGGTAAGAGAATATGCTTATCATTATCTAAGCCTTGGTAGAATCTCTTATACAAAATTTACTAAATCGATCAACCAAAACTTACTCTCCAATTGAAATCTCAACTTCCAAACCTGTAAATAAAATGCACTACCTATACTCCACATCACGATTGTGATGATAACAAACTGTCTCTTGTCTACGAAGGAAGTTGCAGAAATTAAATTAATTTAATCTGTCACAATTTACTAAATATATAATTACAGAAGCACAGAGAAAATTTGCGATCAACTTCATGTACTTAGGAATAGTACGCATTACAATATGATTCGAGAGAGGAGATTATTCGCATCGTGCTTTAGAATTTAGACATTTGCGATATTTATAAAGTGACACGATATTGGACAAGTGATGTGTGCTGTGATCATAAGAACCTACAACAGATTTTGATTCCAGTGAAACAGGCATTTTCGTCTCTAACCGATCACTGCAATTGCGATTGTTTATGCACAAATAGTTTTTAAATCATGTTCATCCATCCACGAAAGGTAACGTTTACTGAGAAGAAAGGTAATGGACACTAACAAGAGTTCATTCTGAGTCAGGAAATGAGTAATTAAAATGAACTCGACTTTAAGGGAGTAATTTACGCCGATTTCACGTTTGCGTTTTTGTAGAATACAATTACCATGCGTTTTGGTGAAAAACATGCCGAATAATCATGTCCAAAAGACGGACTATGCAAATGATTTGAGCAGGCCCAATCAAATTGTCTGTTGACGCAGTCGCTAGCAAGTACGAATCGAGTGATTAATATTATTTTTGCTCAAATCCGGCCTTCTGTGTGATCTTTGGTATATTTCGTGCTTCAATAATATTAAAGAAAGGCACCAAATGAAATATTTTGCACAGTATTCTAAAGAAGCCTATTCGACTTCTTCGCTCAAAAAGTGTCAGCGTTGTGAGTATGTAATCTAAGGTCCTCAAATTAATTTTATTCCGCCTATCAGCACTTGTGTCGGTTCGACAGATTTCGTGATAACTAAAGACAGATTTTCTGTAAAAGAAGAGGTCCAAACCAAAAGTTTGCAACCTGAGTTCTCTGGAACGAAACAAAAAAGCCTGGATTACATATCCAAGAGCTTGAGTTGTTCATCTGAACTGGTTTTCATCAAATTTTGTACGTCATTTTGTTTTGCTTTTAGGACATTTTAAAAATATTTAAGTGCATTATATTGATAGTTTTTGCTGCTGTTTTACGTCATCAAAATCTGCCACCTACTCATGATATTTAAATTCATGTAATTTATGTACAGTCTCTGCATCCCTGTCTCAATAGAGTGTTTCTCTCACTACTTAAGCATTCCGTCGATAACCGATCTGAATCCGAAGTGAAGGCTGGGTTGCCCCGATCCTTCTAAAAGAAGGATCGCTTAGCACGTTAAATATCACCTTAAAATGGTACAGAGACATCGCTAATTTCTTTCTTTCCCATCCGTCCTTACTAGGGATGCCAAACCGTCGCCCATTAATGTCAATTTTCCCTCGTCCTCCTTTGTATATTAAATGTCCTCCTTTTAGTACATTTTTAACATTTGTTGTCATTAATTTTATTGCATGACTAACATCTGCTACGCTGCATTGTTTATTGTTTAATTTAGAGAAGAAATGTGAATATCTTTTTTTATGAACGCAGACATACACATGCATGATAGTGTCTCTGTCTAGCGCAGTGTGGTCGGAAGTAGACTGCCCGAATGCGTCATCTCAAGCGTCGAGGTTTTGCGGTAAACCCGGGTTTTTGCGGAAGCTGGTAAAAATGCGGAAATGAATGTGGATACATGAGGAAGCATTTTCCTCTCGGAAATTGGAATACGCATGCGCAGTTTCTCTTAGACTTTTGCTTTCTGTCTTACTATTGTTACCAAAACTAAGTCTTCTACTTTTCTTATGATACATATAGAAATTTGATCAGTCAATTTCTTTCTTTTGTCAATACGAATTAGAAAAAAAGGGGGAATGTCTACAACGTTACATCTAAATTCTCTGAAAAGTAACGAAGCTGTCCTTTTCTATCTCTATCTAAAACAGAGATTAGTAATCCGCAAAGCAATGTGTTGATGCGTGATTGTTTTTGTTTTTTAGCGCCCTCCCCCTTTTCACGAACATTGTTGGTAACCCTGGTCCTTGCTGTCTTCTCCAGATCCAGATTTGCTTCATTTATCTACTTAAGTTCATTTCTAGAAAATGAAACTTTTGTATATTGTTTGCGAAATATGTAGAAATACTGTAATGCGTTTATAAACTTCCCATTGGGAAATAATAAGAATTCTGTCCTTTTTGATGATGCAATTCGAATGGTTTGTCAAAATAATTATATTTTAAAATAATTAATCTAATTCCCGACCTGGAATATTTCGCCTCCTTTGTACTTGTCTCTTAAGGACGGGCGTTCGGCTGAGCCGACGGTCGCAGCGAGGAACCCCCTTTTTTGCGCCCGAGCCGTGTTTTGTCTTCCCACGCACGCGAGCGCGTCTGAGAGCGCGTGTGTGTGTGTGCCCGTGAGCGCTACCGTGCGTGCGTGCTTCGGGTGAACTATCGACCTTCTTCTTGAAACTCCAGCGGCAACTTCTCGGAACAGAGAAATGCCAGGGGGTGACACCGTCATTAGTCGCCTTAGTTTTTGTGCGCGGGGCGCTGGGCGGGGCGCTGGGCGGGGGCGCTGCGCGGATGGGAGCAAGAGCGGCCGCTCATGTGAAAGGCGTTCGGGGGCCGTGACGCCTCCGCCGTCCTCCGCACGGGGATTATTCATGTCGCGACGCCCGTCCTCTCTCCCCGACTCCACCGGGAGAGGTGACTCAGGGCATCAGCTGACGTCAATGCACTCCCTCTGACCGGCAGGTCCTAGGGTTACACTCCCGACGGTGACAGGATTTTTCCACACTATCTAGATAGTGAAGTCGAATCCAGTCGCTGTTCTGCAGAAGAATTCTAGCGGCCGGCTGCTCTCATCGGCAGTTTTCCGTGGTTTCGCCGATCAACACCAGGCGAATACCGGAGCAGTACCCTAACAAACGGGCTACGGACCGCACGCGATCTTTCCTTCTTCTTCCTTGTCCCATCCTCACCCCTTTACCACACATACACACAAACATACAGTGCATTACCATACACGCCGGGAGGACCGGTCGGGAGTTTTACAGCTTGTCCCGGCTGGGGCGGTACCCCGCTGGTGTGAGATATCTGGTATTTATTTATTTATTTATTTATTTACGTCAAAAAACAGTTAAAAACTGCGTATGGACGAGCTATGGGGAGAAGTGAATTTTGTGCACGTTTTCATAATTCTGTGGTCTCTATCCTAAACTGGTCGGGGGAAAACTCCGCTAGTGGACGGTAGGTCGGCGCCGAATCTCGCCATCCAGCAGGGAAAAGATCACCGCCACATCCCGATGAAAAATACGCACTACACTTACGGGGCTAATGCCCTCCGTAGTTGACGCGCCCTGAATCCCTAACAATCAATCGTATCTCGGCATGCCCCCAGGAGGCACGAAGCCTCTTGCCCGTCCACGGGGGCGGCGAGGGCGGTGGGAGGCGCGGGTGGGTTGCGTCGACGGCGACTTGAAGGCGGAGAGGACTTGTTGTGGCGAGGAGGTTGAGGAGGGCGCGTGGAGACGGACGCAAATGAAGGAGGGCATGGAGTAGGAGAGAAGGGAGCGGAGGTGAGGAAGGAAACACGGAGAACGGGTGGGGAGGGACGAGGTGGAGGTGGGACGGACCAAAGGGGGCGAGAAGAACAGAGATGTGAGCAGAGAGATCGGAGTGAGATGACACGAGGACGTAGAACGGGACGACGGAAGCAAGGGGACGCGGAGGACGAGGTGGGAAACAGGGAAATAGGAGCTGGAGGAGAGGATAATGAGAGCGGATCGCAGGCGGAATTGAGGTTTTCAGGCGAAAGCTCAGAGCTGGGGACGAGCAAGACGAAGCCGGGCGATGCGGTTGACGGAGGACGGAGTGTGGATGGCGTCAGGGCGGGGAGGAGGGGGAGGAAGAGGCCGAAGGAGGGGGACGTGGCGGGGAGGACTGGGAGCAGCAGCAGGGAAAGGGGAGGAGGTTGGCAAGGCTGGAGACGGGAGTGGGAAGGTGAGGAGAGCGTAGGCAGAGGCGAAGAAAGACACACGGTAGACGCAGAAGAGGCCGGCGAGGGCGGTGGCAAAGGCGGGAGGATCGACGCCAGTGTCAAGTCGCGAGGCTTTTGTGGGAGCGGACGCTTGTCGAAATCGCTCTCCCGAAAAGAGTCTGCTGGAGCGGGGCGCCCGCGCCCCCTCCCCCCCTAGCGCGTCACACTGGCTGCGCGCGCCTCTCCCCCCCCCGGCCTAGCTGCGGCAGACAGCGCGACGCGAAACATCGGGCGCCCACGCGCGGCCTTCCGCTCGGCGCAGCCGGGGCCTCGCGCTCGCCTCACGGGGACAAAGCTGCAGGCGCTACTACACTGCGATTTGCTTAACTCTGCCCCTGACAGGGATCAGCTGCTTCCGCATGCCATCCAATCGGGACCTTATATTTTCTTATTAGTGACGTCACTGTGGTGGACGTTCAAGCTCCCGATTGGATGAAACCGGCAACAGCTGATTCCTGTCAGGGGCAGAGTTAAGAAAATCGCAGTATGTAAGAGGCGCTGGTACACCTCCAGGCTAGGCTCCCCAACTTCCGCAGATACAAATTGGCTGATTTCTCAGAATTACGAAAAGTGTCTTCTAAATGTGCAGTTATCATAATACACACACATAAGAAACAGCTGAAGAAAGCGCGAACATAACGTTGTTTTGTAACATAACGCGCCTGTACGCGTCTCGCGAACCTACGCAGCAGCCACGTGCGTTTGAAGTATCGATGGCAGAAGTTCGTCTTTTGGTTCCTGTGCGAAGGCGATAGAGGAGAGCGCGCCACTGTAGTGGTCTGCACCGCGCTGTGTGGGGTTGAAAGGCCCTGGCTCAGCCGCGCTCCCTCCACGCCATGTACTCCCAAGATTCCTCGCTTCAATTCCCAAGGCGAGTTCCTTAGCTTTCGTAGATTCAAACTGTGCTTAAATGAACATCTGGTGTTTTGTGTTGATTCTATCATTGTAACGTGCAGTATATAGGAGAGAAGTATATATGAAAGAAGTATTTTCAAAAAAAAATCAGCACGTTTTCCTACATTTTTAGTACGTGCAAGAGCGCACTCTACTCGAGGTATGCGTCGTGAAGACACGCTGGAATATTCTCACAGTCCGACGCGCCTGCTTCAGTGATCTCAGTGGCGGGAAGTGCGCGTCAGCGACACATCATTCTCACCTTTAGATTTGAAGAGTATCATTGACCCCGCGTTGGTGACCTTTAACCACAATTACCAAGAAACTTTGGAGAATCGCCGTCGTGTAACACTTCGATGAGAATATTCCATGCCGCAGTGATTGTTTGCTGGTCGTGGATTTCGCCAGTTTGTGCGATGGCGTCTATTGCGTCTTCTTCTTCTTCTGCTGCTGCTGCTGCTGCAAGCATTAGAACTTTCATTCCGTTGCGTCTCCTTCTATTGGTCTATCCATCTTCTCTTCGGACTTCCTATGTTTCGTTTTCCTCTTGGCTTATATTTCAGAATCTGTTTTGGTATTCGTGTGTCCTCCATTCTATCAATGTGGTCTCTCCATGCTTTCCTGTATTCGTCAATTTTGCCATTTAGATTATAAAGGGCCTATTCTACCTCTCACAAGATAGTGGTCAGATCCTATATCTTTCCCCCTTAGTACTCTTACATCTTCAAAGCATTTTCCTAACTTTCCATTGGTTACGAAAGGTCTATTAATGATCGACTTCCTCTGGCTGCCCAAGTGTATTTGTGTATGTCTTTATGTTTAAAAAAGGAATTTTCTATTCTTAGATCATTAAAATTAAAAAATCCCTCAAAATTTTTCCATTTTGGTTCAATGTCGGCTCGCCATTTGTTCCAATTAGTTTTGGGATAGGTTGTTGTCCAAATCTTGCATTATAATCACCTGCTATTAGGATATAATCATTATTATTCATTGAATCTAATACATCTTGTAATATGCTCGTAGAAATAGTATGACAGATGATATGATGATGAAATAGTATGATAGTATGAAATAGTACCCTCTTCTGGCGCATACACAGCTATAACACTTAGATATCCTCTTTCAACTTTTAGGTCTGAAAGTAGTTATTCGCTCATTTACCCAACTGTAGATGATATTTTACTTTTCCACTTTTCATGAATTAGTTATTCCTACTCCAGCCGTAGCTCTTTTACCTATTGGGTCGCCACTATATATCATTGTATAAGATCCAAAGTCCATTGTTCCTTTTTCTTTCTTTTTGTGTTATTATCACTAAGTCCGTGGCATTTTTATTTTCAATTCTAATTCTAAATTCTTGTTGTTTTTGGGGAGAGGACCACTAACATTCAAAATTCCGATGTTTGTAAATTCCGCTATTCCTTTTCGCTTGTCCTTAAAGGTTTATTGGTTCGTATAGGTAGGAGGCCGGCTATCACTTGGGAGAGTACCAGCAATTAAAATCTCCCCTGGCCGCGTTACGAGCGCTGCGCAGGGAAAGTCCGGTGGAAGGGCTGCTTCCTCTCTGCTCCCAGACTAGCAGAATTTGCATAGGGTTGTTTCCCTTAGACGAGTTGGTTCCACTTCACCTGCGGAGTCTCGCCTACCCCTGAATATAAGGAAATAGAGAATGAGAAGAGTGAAGAAGGAGAGAGAAAAAATAGAGATGCAGTAAATAGAAGACTCGGAAAAAGAATAACACCCTAGCCCTCGAGAGACCTAATAGCGTCGGGGTCGAAAACAACAAGGGGTCAAGAGAGACCGTACAGGAAAGATGAAAGAAGTGTAGCGTAAGTTAGTGGAAGTAATGCTACACTAGACTGCGAACCTTTAGCGTTACCCAGGGGACACTACTGTGGAGGCGGTTCATCGATTGACCCCCATATTATTGCGTCTAGTCCTGGCTGCTAAACTACATTCCTGGATAACAATTTGTCAAGGTTTTATACTGATGAGTAAAGTTGTATGGTTGAAGATGAGCATCAACGTGTGGTATTCCAAATGATTTTTAAAATTTTTCCCATTGTTTTTTAAAATTTGTATAGAAATTTTTTTTATAAATATAAGTTCGTATTATGTAAATGAGTTTTATAATTAGAGTATTTTAATATTACGTATTATGTCTGATTTTACATATTTATTACATATTCTTACTATTTTCATACATATTTATGTACATATTTTTGATGTTTCATTCTACATATTTTTCCGGTCTCTAGTGATAAGCCAGAAACCTCGCGGGATTCTATCCAGGACAAGCGGCATCAAGCGAGTATTTGCGATGGGATTAAACAGAACGTTTCAAATCCAAAGAATAGACGTTGTTAAGACAACGAATCTAGAAGTCTAAGATTCCCTGTTTGATGTGAGAGCGTAATGCTCTTACGCGACATCACGGCCCCGCAGTCATCACATGCTACAAGTGTGAAGTAGGCATTGGAAGTTAAAAATATTCAGTCTCCCGAAATAGGCCGACCTGGATACATGTGTGCAATTCGTGTGGTGCGAATGTTAGTTTACAGCATAATCTGGGGTTGTTAATTAATGGTATTGATGTGGATTAATGATGATTAGTGTTCATGGTTTAACATTATGCAGGAGAACAGTTCGAAGGCGTTAGTAATATAAATTATAATTGTGATTTTGTTGAAATAAAATTTGAGATTTAAGTCAGAGGAATTCGTATTTCCGAAGGAATTTATGCCAGGATATCTCTGCACAGGGATGTCTTATCCTTAAATCCTTAAATAGTCGGCTGAAATCCTTAAATAGTCGGCTGAATCCTTAAATAGTCGGCTGAAATCCTTAAATAGTCGGCTGAAATCCTTAAATAGTCGGCTGAAATCCTTAAATAGTCGCACATAGGGGTTTCACCCGAATCCTAGCGAGGGTCGGTCGCGTATGCGAAATAATTTTGATAGAAATTAGTGAATTATGTAAAGTACCAAATAGTGGAGGACATTCCGGGGACATTGTAATTTATTCTAACGGTTAGTAAGAGCTCGATAGTAGGGGTATCGAGGAAATTCCATGGACTAAGTCAATCCTGATGACATTCGACAAGTTATTACAGTAAGCTTAAGACCTTTATTCCAAAACCGTACGGTATGTTAATGGTGTACAGATAAAAAATTCAATTACATTCAAGAGTTCTATAAATTTTTGTAAAACTACTACAATAAATGTTAAATTTGATTGTTTAAAGAAAAGGCTGATAATTTATAGTAGTTGCCAACAATTCAATAGTCATTTTTAAATCCACAGAACTTCCAGAAATCGTAATTCTGTATAGAATTACACTTTCACACGCAGCAGGTAAAGTGAGAGAAGTTGCATGTCGAATCCACGATTGGATTTGAAAGTGAAGTTAGCATAATAATATTTCAATAACTTGCAAAAATTTGTGAGAATATCAGGACAACGAAAGAAATAATTACATAGATAATCGCAGTAAGGAAAAGTAGGAATGCCGTAAATGGTCGCACGTAGTAGCGCATAAACGAAATTGATTAATAATTAAATTAGAGACACATTAAAGTACTTGTCGCTTCTTCAAAACAGGCCGCAATTTGAATCTGCTCTTGAGGTTATTACCTACTTCTGTTAAGTATTAAAACTTATAACTCTTAATTTCTTCTTTGTCAATTCTATATTTTAGAGGCGTACATATCCTGGCATTATAGATATTCGAATTTCAGATACTTTGTTTTAATGATGCATTTTCAAAATGACCAAGAAATAAAACACTCTAAGGAAGTGTCTTTTAAATCGAGTGCCTATTACGTAATAAGAAGAGGAGAGTTCAAATAGTAAAATTAGAAATACTAAATGCAATATTTTTTTGTGTAAATAAAGATCTGACTGGGAGGGAGATTTCTATATTTTTACGTTTTCTCTGGTACATTGTATAAGCAAACAAAATTAATTCAAATTAAATATAAAGTAAATAATCTCTATTACAATGGCACTTTCTAGGCCTTACAGACAGGAACTGGACTACATGGACAGAACATATGACTTTGATGGGTTGGTGATTATGGCTGTTTTGTATGGGTTGTTATAGAGCAATGATGGAAGGAGAAAAGAGAAAGCGGAGAGCCTTCTGCGAAGTCGCTTTCCTTCGCTGCAAATTCCAAATCTATTGACCGGAATAGGATCTCGGCACCAAGAGTTAGAAGACTAGCAGTGTGAGCACTTCCCAGGGGATGGCTCCGATAGTTAAGGGGAAGGAAGATACTAACTTACGAAGGCCGCTTTTCCTTCAGAAACTTTCTTTTGCCTCTTTACGTTCTTCGCGTCTGTTGGATTACACGCGAGTCCACCTCAGAGGAAACAGCTCTCGGCGTTGTCTTCGTCGACGAAACGAAAATTACGCCGCTCAAGGGGCTGGCTTGGATTCGTCCTACTCTAGTATTAGCACCAGGGGAACATTAACATTCTTACTGTTCGCTTTTTACATCTCCAAAACATTTTTTTACCGAAAAGTTCCAACCAAGTAATTAAGGTACACTCTCGGTTTTTTTTATCTTTGCCTTCATGCTCTCCGTCTTGTCTGTTGCGTACACATTAAAGCTGATGCCTACAGAGCGTACGGAGATGGAAAAGGTGGGGAGTGTGGGGGAGTTTGTGGGAGGGAAATTTCATGCGGATGGAATGCCGACTTTCACTGTGGGTGGTGTGAAGAATGAATCAATAGACTGAGAATACAAGGGCCTTGATTCCAAAAGAGGCGAGTACTGTCTTTAAATGGAAAGAGAAAGTACAAACGGTAAGTCTTGTAATTCTTTCAAAATGTATTTTCTTCCTGTTAGTTACTTGTGACGACTGAAAAGTGGTTTATTTATTTCTAGTTTTACATTCAAATAACTTGTAGGTTGAAACGATCACTTCTGTAGGTCTTCCTCTTCGATTGTTTACAGTTGTTAATTTCATGTAATTTTTGAAGAACAACAAGCCTTAAAATATTGTGAAGAATGAGCAATATTTGGGAATGGAATGCATGTGTGTTTATATGCAAGTTTTATTTTAAATATTTTCTAGAAGAAAGTCCGAAAATTGAAGATAACTGTGGCAATGGGTTTTTTAATGATCGTTTTTAAAAATCCGTGAAAAGCTTGCTGGAGCTCTTGCGTAATACGGCGTTACAACTGACTCGAAGAGCATTTTAATCAGATGGTGCGTGGCTAGCTCATGTTTTCACTTCAAGACACTTATCTATTCCGGAAGAAGAACGGAAAAGTCCACGTTGAACAAGCGCAAATGAACAAATATGTCGTGTTTGGCACTGCGTACCGTCTATTTATTTACTTCAGACTTCTGTCGATTTATTTACAAGTCAGTTAAAAGAACTCACGCTTACAGCAGCTAGCTATTTTACAAAAAGGTGAAGAATGATTTGCTGAGTGTTGCGCTTGCAAAGAAAGCAGAAGGTGATCGGTTGCAGCCCAAGAAACGATGAAAGGGCGGTGGGCGCCCTTCCCTCGCCCGCCTCAGGGCGCTCCCACCGCGGGCGGCGAGAGCAGCGGGCGGGGCGGGGAGGGTTGAAGCAGATTTATGTTAATAACATCGATCGTTTTTGTTGGATGTTTTATTTCCATCGATGTTTTGTGGCGGAAGTGCATCCCTATAGTTGGAGCTGTCGCCGCGGGCAGCGCTCCGTGCGCCGCCCTTCCCAAGCGACCTCTTCCGTCCAAATCGGCGACATCCGGGCTCCCCCGGCAATGTCGGGCGGGAGGCAGGGCGGGGCGGGGCAGGGGTGGAGAGGGGCGGGGTAGGGGTAGAGAGGGGCGGGGCGGGGCGGAGCGGGGCGGGGCGGGGCGTGGCAGGGGTAGAGAGGGGCGGGGCGGAGCGGGGCGGGGAGGGGCAGGGCGGAGCGGAGCGGGGCGGGGCAGGGCAGGGCGGAGCGGGGCAGGGATAGTGAGGGGCGGGGCGGAGCGGGGCAGGGGTAGAGAGGGGTGGGGCGGAGCGGGGCGGGGACGGGCAGGGCGGAGCGGGGCGGGGCGGGGCAGGGCAGGGCGGGGCAGGGGTAGAGAGGGGCAGGGCGGGGCGGGAGCGGGGCGGGGCGGGGCAGGGGAGGAGAGGGGCGTGGCAGGGGTGGAGAGGGGTGTGGCAGGGGTGGAGCGGAAGCGGGGCAGGGGTAGAGAGGGGCAGGGCGGAGCGGAGCGGGGCGGGGCGGGGCAGGGGTGGAGAGGGGCGGGGTAGGGGTAGAGAGGGGCGGGGCGGGCGGAGCGGGGCGGGGCGGGGCGGGGCGGGGCGTGGCAGGGGAGGAGAGGGGCGTGGCAGGGTGGAGAGGGGCGTGGCAGGGGTGGAGCGGAGCGGGGCAGGAGTAGAGAGGGGCGGAGCGGAGCGGGGCGGGGAGGGGCAGGGCGGAGCGGGGCGGGGCAGGGGATAGTGAGGGGCGGGGCGGAGCGGGGCAGGGGTAGAGAGGGGTGGGGCGGAGCGGGGCGGGGACGGGCAGGGCGGAGCGGGGCGGGGCGGGGCAGGGCAGGGCGGGGCAGGGGTAGAGAGGGCAGGGCGGGGCGGAGCGAGGCGGGGCGGGGCAGGGGAGGAGAGGGGCGTGGCAGGGGTGGAGAGGGGTGTGGCAGGGGTGGAGCGGAGCGGGCAGGGGTAGAGAGGGGCAGGGCGGAGCGGAGCGGGGCGGGGCGGGGCAGGGGTGGAGAGGGGCGGGGTAGGGGTAGAGAGGGGCGGGGCGGGCGGAGCGGGGCGGGGCGGGGCGGGGCAGGGCGTGGCAGGGGAGGAGAGGGGCGTGGCAGGGGTGGAGAGGGGCGTGGCAGGGGTGGAGCGGAGCGGGGCAGGAGTAGAGAGGGGCGGAGCGGAGCGGGGCGGGGAGGGGCAGGGCGGAGCGGGGCGGGGCAGGGGATAGTGAGGGGCGGGGCGGACCGGGGCAGGGGAAGAGAGGGGTGGGGCGGAGCGGGGCGGGGAGGGGCAGGGCGGAGCGGGGCAGGGTAGAGAGGGGCAGGCGGGGCGGAGCGGGGCGGGGCGGGCAGGGAGGAGAGGGGCGTGGCAGGGGTGGAAGAGGGGTGTGGAAGGGGTGGAGCGGAGCGGGGCAGGGGTAGAGAGGGCGGGGCGGAGCGGAGCGGGGCGTGGAGGGGCAGGGCGGAGCGGAGCGGGGCGGGCAGGGCAGGGCGGAGCGGGGCAGGGGTAGAGAGGGGCAGGGCGGGGCGGGGCGGGTCAGGGGCGGGGGCTCAGCCGCCGCTCCGGAACCGCGATCCACTTGCGTCGGCGCCGCCGCACAGCTGCCTCGGCCGCCGCGATTCGACGAGTTTTAAATGGAGCCGTTGGTGGCGCTTTGGGAATTTAATTTGGCGTCGCTCTCACCGGGAAAGGAATTTCAGGGAGCGATTGCTCCCAATCGCTCCTTTCCGGGTGAGAAAACTGATCCCTTTCATTTTAATGGTGTGTTGAGTTTGATGAAATTACGACCACTTGCTACGCCCTCGTCTGGCACGGCGCTTCGTGGATAGACTGCTCTAATTGGAAGCCGTTCGCAACCTCACTAACTTCCGCTCAATTTTCAGAGATTTCGGTCCACAGCCAAAGTTCTCAGAATGCATAACATACCTTTTAATCACTTTACGTAAAGGTTTCCTGTTTTAAAGGACTTTCTGGAGTAGGCGAAATTATAGATTAATATTCTAATTGTATTTTGCACAAACATATGAAGTTCGACCATTGAGTAATTCGAAAGCCATTGAAGTCAGTCCATGGCGCACGTGGCTGGCCGAGGTGGCGACTGAGAGCCTCGCTCTGCAGGGTCGCGGGATCGAGTCCCGATGTAGGCATGGTTGTTTGTTCCTTTATCTTTTATGCATGTGTGTTGTCGCGGAAGGCCTTGCCAGTCTGCTGACCACAGACCGAGGAACCCGCAAGTGCGTCTAGCGTAAAAAGGTTAATGTGTAACCCCGTTAGGGACATCGTGGGTTCCCGACACGGACAGTCGATGGCGACATCCCCTGTAACAGGGAAAACACACAGGAAGAAAACGATATAAATTTGAACTGATTCATTCAAATTTAACGATACTGTATGCATTATCCTATATCCCCGAAATATTACTGCAACACTTTGTAACTTATATGTTGAAAAGTACGGACGTTTTCTTGAGTTTAAGTCAGTGAAACATCAATTGAAATTGCCAATGTTTCGGCTTTTAAGCCTTCATCAGGCTTACAACAAACGGTTCTTTTAGTCACTAAGCAATAAATTGCTTAATCATTTAATACCTACTAGCATATACACTATTTTGACTAATATATATATATATATAAATATTTTAGATAGATTTATTTAAACTGCAAATGGGTATAACCCGGTGACAGCTAATTACAAAAACATAAAAATACACAGTCTCTCAGTAACATAGAACACTTATACCAATAATAATAATAATAATAATAATAATAATAATAATAAGGTAATATAACTAGCAAATTATATACTAATTATAGTAATAGTAATAATAATGGTAAAATAATGATAATAATATAAAAACTGATTCATTAGACATTAAATTACATTAAGAGAGAAAAGAAAAGAAAAAGAAAGAAAGGAAAAAAAAACTTCTATACTCTAACTCCGTACTGAATGTTTATACAATCACGATCACACTGCACTTCACTTCACTAAGACCTGAAAACATTTCCTTCTTTATTTCTCTGCTATACACTGCACGACACCTCACTTCACAATAGAACACTTATGCATCGCTATATAACCCAGTATTCTCCCTCATTTACTTAATAATACCCTAAATTAATTTCCTAAACTGTTGAACGCTTTGAGGAAAGGGTTCAAAGGTTTTTGCAGGCAATCTATTCCATTCTGTAATCGTTCGATTTGTGAAAGAAAATTTCCCGACATCCGTTCTCTGCTGTCTTAAATTTATTTTGTATAATTACATATCATTTTTCCGGATACCTCGGACCTATCCGCGATTCTCACACCTCTTCCTACTCAGATATTCGTTCTTACATTCCTGGCTTTCATTTCACATATATTATTTCCATCACGCCACATTACCACGCCACTGCATTGGCACTGCATTCACCTCATCGTTACATGTCCTCTCACTCTGTCTACGCTGCCGGCTACATCATACCACTTCCTTTTTTTCTTTAACAATTATTGTGTTTTTAACTATTGCCCTGACCAATACTCCATTCTACTGAAATAAATAAAACACAATGAATTCGAATTTTTAACCAACACCTACATAAACTTACTTTAGTTAAATCAGTGCGAAGAAAAAAATAATGCTAGATTACGCACGCATACTATTCTCTCGAGACATCACTAGCTCATCACATACATTCACAAATTCTGTCCTTTGCAATCAGCGACCATTTACATTCACTAAACGAACAATATTCACACACATATCGCTCCGAAACCAGTACCGTACTCATGATTTTAAAGCGATGGCTGTTGTCTCTGATATTTCTGTTTCCATTTGCTCTCAATCTGCATTTCTCCTCGTTTCCACGGCTTCAACTGCGTGGGGCTCCTTGCGTAGTTTTATTGCGTTGGCCACTTTCCAATCTAACAACGCGATGGCACTCGGTCTGAGGAATAATATAGAGCAATCATTTCTTCGCGTATTGAGTAACCTCTGCAGGTTTCCTCAGAACAAACGCAGAAACTCCTTCCTCTCTCCGCAGCGCGAGCGGCCCGCGGTCAGGCGCATGAAGAACGCCTCTCTGGGAAGCTTCCCGGATGCGAGGGAAGTGGCAGCGATCCAGGAGGGCCGACTGGGGCCAGTGATTCACGCTTCAGATGCTCTTCAGAGCTTCAGAGGTCCACGTTTTTTCGACGATTGAATGGGAACGAAAGGTAATTTTAGAGGCAAGTTGTCAATTCGTAGACGTTACCTGTTACCTACCCGTATGGATACACAAGGAGAAAACGTTCATTTTTACTTTTTCGCCTTTCTATTTGTACATATGTACAGAAAAAATATAGTTCTCCTGAGCTGGAAATCAGCGATTTCCGAAAAACTCAAGTTGCCGGGTCCTGGTAACGAAGAAGTGGGTAAATAATGTTTTAAACGATATCAGTGTAGCTGTTGTAATAATTCGAAATTAAAATTAATAGGATTCTTCAATTGTGGTCAATGAAACATCAATTCTAATTGCCAACGTACTCGGTATATACAGGGCAAACCTCTCAAAAACTGAAGAAAGAATAGAACAACATAGAAATGAGATCAAAAACAGTACATCGCAGTGTGCTTTAGCCAAACATGCAATTGATGACAATTACGGGTTCAAATTAGAAATTGAATCTTTTGTAAAATTGTCAATGTCAGTAAGAGGATGTGTCTTTTGTAAGGGTCTTTATGGTTGTGGTCAGAGCTTCATGTTTTGTTTTTTTAATAATAATTATTGTTTTAACAGACTTCACACCCACCTGAAAACATACAGAAATTCGGAAAAAGAAAATTCGATTTATTACTATTAATGCATAACAAATGATAATTAATAGTTAAAGATAATCACTATGCCAATAACTATTTTAATTATGAAAAATTATTATTATTATCATTAACCTACACCATCCCATAAAAAAGGGCAAAGGCCTCCTGCTTTAGCAGGGTTGCGGTAGGTTGATATTTGTAGAATCAAACACTAATTATGACGGGGAGCATCATCATCATCTTTTTGCTGTTCGTATCCCAGTTGCCTCCATGTTGTCTTCTCTTGTGCCAGTCTCGTTCAAGTGGGACCAGCGACCTTTCTTAGCACGCCGGTCCATCTTCTCTGTCTCCCTGGGTTCCTTCAGCCATTTCGAGATTGTATCATGGTGGTTGTAGTGTACGCCCATCGTCTTTGGTCTTGTCTAAAAATGTGTCCTCCCCAATGTCATTTACTCACTTTAGCGGTAATGCATCTTTGATTTTGGTCTTTTTCCTGATTTCCGTAGATAGTATTTTGTCTAAGAGCGAAATGTTAGGCGTTTTTCTTTCCATTTTCCTCTGGACAATCTGGACAATCCGCAGATAAGTATAAGAAAAGAACATTACAATAGTACATTACAATATTTTACCAAAAAGTTTCTCTTTTCATTGAAATCCGAACGTACATTCGGAATGTGATAATAAAACTCCTCATGAACTGAATGAATTAACCCTTGAATGCCCTTTGTTACAGGTACGTAAGAACATTTCTGGTCAACTCGTATTTGCAACTTTAGTTCTAATTTGCGAATTTTATCTCTTCAATAGGTGGAGACCTAAATGAAACATATAAGCAATTTTTTCCATTCGTGATTGCTAGATATCGCGCACAAAATTATGTTGCACTTTTTTACCCCTATAAATACATTTTCATTTGATCCAGATGCGGGAGACGAAACAGACCCCGAAACGTTGTCGAATTTCATAGAATAAATTTATGATATAAATTTTGATTGAATTTATTATGGTTCCCCTAAATTAAAAAGGAACTGAAAAATATTAGAAAATATATATTATAGTAGTGGCAACCAAGTTAAAACTTTTATCTTATTAAGTATTGGGCAATATATTGTTTTGGGGATAATGCCACTGTACCTTTAAATCTTCCTAAGTTCCAACACAGTTTTTCCTTTGTATAGTTTCTTTCTTTTTTATTTAATTTATTTGTTGTCGCGTCAACTGCGAGGTTATTAGCAACTTTTCTCCAAGTTTACAGTAAGGTGGTTGAAAATATATCCCTACATGTTATAATGATATACGCAGAACAAATACTTAAAACAGTATTACAATTTGTTAGAGACATTAATTGATTTACAAAATTGTAAATTTTTTTCTTATAGGATGCTTGAATGAATCGTCAATATTAAAGTTCTGTAAGATTCATTGACGGGATTGGTTGTACATAGGATATTCCTGAATAATATGTATTATTGTTATTTGTCCATTAAATATATTGCAAATTGGGAGAGTATTCTTGTTTATTAGGAGAAAGCGAGTAAGCCTCATGCGTTCTGGTCGAATTCTCGAGATTGTTACTTCATCTTTGCGGCACATTTTTTTAAGTTTGCAAGGTTGCCAGCCGTACACGTCTTCCAATCCTGGCTCCACTTGTTTTTCATTTTTCCATACAAGTACTTACAGATATCATTCGTCGTATACGCTATGTTCTGCACATTTTTCACTGACTGGAGGTCGAGAAGTGATGTTGGAACATGACTTCCTAGTGGTATATCTAGATGAGAGGGAAGATAACAAGCCTTTGAATGAGATGGTGCAGTTCATGAACCTTGACAGCCTTTTCAGGGTTTGAATTTTTTTTGCAGCATAGTTTTACTGTAGAAAATGAGTTTGTGAATGCAATTATATTTGAGTGCAATGATTGATGCATCAATTTTAGCGCTGTCACGAGTGCATAGCTTTCAGCAGTATTGGAACTGCAGTGACTTTTTATTTGGTAGCTTTTTATTAGCTCAAATATTTCGTTAGGTGATATAAAAGAAATTTGATTTGGTACATCTAAATTTGGTGACTGCACAAATTGTGTTATTGTGCAGTGTCCTCTATCGTTTACAGCATGCTGGGTGAAAGTAGATTCGAAATAATCTGCTAATAGCTCAGCTTTTGCAGAAATCGACTGTGCAATTATGTTGTTACCTTTTAATGGCGGAATATTGGTTGACTGACCTAGCAATCGACGTGTTGCTTTCCAAAGAGATGAATCTTGCGGATTAAGATTTGAAACATATTTTTTGTAGCTTTCCATTTGGTACATCGTAAGAGCGTTTCGAACCAATTTTGTTAGATGGTTTAATGCAGATTTCAAATGAGGTAGGCGATGTTTTGCCCATAAACGTCTGATTTTGTTCTTTTGTGATATTAAATTAAGTAATTGCTCAGGTAGCGGATATTTGGTGAGCCCTCTGCGAGTAGCAGTTAGTGAATGAGATGAATAGTCAATTGAATTTGTGATGGCATTAGTAAACAAAAGTGTGCCTTGGTCAATTTCTGCAGGGGTTTTCAGATTCGAGAACGGAGGATGGAGCGACGATAACCGATTTTGAAATGTGTGCCAATTTATTTTGTGAGTAGATAAATGCGGTGGAGAATTAGGCAAAGAAGTGATTAATTTGGAAGTTGTAATCACTGGGTTATGATCTGAATCTAGTTCGCACATAGAATATGAATGGAGAGCAAAGTTTAAATTTGTTAATACAATATCTAGAATATCTGGAAGGTAATTTGCATTAAAAGGAAAGTGTGTCGGATCAACGGGCGCAATAATTTTGAAATTTGAGTGCTTTGCGAGATTTAAAAGAAAAGTTCCGGCTGGTTGATTTATTCTACATCCCCAAGAAGTGTGTTTTGTGTTTATATCACCAAATAAGATAATGGGAGCCTTTAGTTTGAAAATGTCTTGAAGACGTGTTGCAGTCAATTGTTTATTAGGCGGCTTATAAGCTGAAATTATCATTACATTATTACCGTTCTGAAGGTTGATAGTTACTGCTATTGTTTCTAACCCTGGTGTTATTGGGAGAGATGATGTCCAGTGCGGAATGCCGGATTTCACTAAAATTAATACTCTACCTGCTGGTACGTCCCCTGGTCTATCACGTCTGTAACATTTGTATCCTTGAATTGTGAAAGATTTGGAAGAAATAAGGTGTGTTTCGGTCAAACATGCTATGTCAATATCATGTGAAACCAGAAAATGTTTCAATTCAGATCGTTTATTTAGAACACCTCGACAGTTCCAGTTTAAAAATGTTAGATTGTTGAAGCATGGTGTTTTAAACGTGATTTTGGAAAATTGAGCTAATAATTGAGGTTTTTATATTATCAATTAAAGTAGGGAGGAACGATTGAATTAAACGACCAAAGAAATTGACAATATGGATAGTTAGGAACTCACTTAAGTTAAAATTTCCGTTTGCATTGTTAGTTGAACTATTTGAAGAAGCATCATTAACATTGGTTGAGGCGGGAGAGGGATTTTGTGAGCGAGTTGAGAAATTTTAAAATTAGGAATGTTATTATTGAAAGGCAGGCCAGGAAACTCTCTAGCTTGATAAGTAAAATTATTGTTATTATTGTTATTGTTATTGATGTTATTATTATTGGTTGAAGGTGGATTTTTAGTTCTCTTACCGTTTTTGTTTGATTTAGATTTTGCAATTTTGTCATAATATGAACAAACATTCGATCTCACATTTACCCTGTGACCTTTCACTTTGCAATTACTACATACTGGTACAAAGTTGCTCGGTTCCTTACAATCTTTGGTGAAATGATTGCCCGTACAAATAGCACAATGAATTTTTCTATTGCAATAGTTTTTGGTATGATTATAGTCTAGGCATCTTTAGCATTGAACTGGCCCTGGGAGACGTTTTCGCTGTTCGACACGAACAACAGCATGACACAGTCTATTTAATTTAAAAATATCTTGCCACCTATTTTCTTTCACAATTATCACTGAAACGACAGGAATTGGCTGACCTTCTTTGTTATGTAGTCTGTTGACTTTCACAACTTGAAAGTTTTTCGATACAAGTTCTGCGAGAATTTGATCTTCAGTAAAGGATTGGTGAACATCTTTTATTACAATAGATAATTTTTTTGATAACGGGTCAGCGTAAGTGTGAAATGATTTGTTATTAGCATTTAGCATGTTCACTAACAGTCTGTAGTCTTCGCTGTTTTCCGTTTGAATTTTAACCTTGCCAAATTTTAACTCGGTAGAAAATTCACTTTTTAGGGTGGTTTTTAAGAGATCGTGAATTTCTGTGAGGTTATCAATGTTATACACAAACACTGGGGGGATCGGATTGATTTCCTCAGAGTCTTGGAGATTTTGTAAGGCGCTGAAACTATTACTAGTGGGGATTGAATATTCTACACTTTGATCTTGACTAATTTTCTTCGACGGCTCATTTAGGTCACTGTTACTACGCGGTCTCTTGGACGACTGAACTATGGGTGAAAGAATATTCGTGAATGTACTTGCCTTAGCAGTTGATGTACCGTCACTTACAGTTGGATCTGAGGGAAAATTTCCGTTGGAGGACGTTCCACTTTGTAGATAGAATTCTGCGCCTGCTGAGACGTGATGTTGGCCATTTGCATGGGTATCCATGTTTTGTGACTCCATGTTTTGCTGATATATTGGCTGATGACCAAGTGATGATTGCAGAAGGTTGGTCGACATCAACTCATTTTGTGAATCAGAATTCAATATGTTGAGAGATTCCGATATGCACCGGCCTACGCCAGCGCATGAAGTAGTCTGTAGTTATTTTAACTTCAATACTTATGACACTTTTCTACACATTGAAACTAGTCACAAGTAAAAAAACACAAAATAGTATGAGAATACTAGTTTACACAGTCAACACAAGACGGAACAACACTTTGCACATGAAAGACCGGGCCTAGACTGGTTCGGCCTCTCCGGTGCAAACGAAGGCGACTACTGATAACGATGTGCTCGGCTCAGCGGTCGGAACCAGAATGGGTTCAACGTACCAGTATTATTTGGAAATTTTGTAGATTCGAGAGGGTGCTTTGAGAGGGAATCCTAGGGTTGTTCCAATGACAAAATTATTTTCTGAATCTTTTACTTTTTAAAAAATTAAAAACTTATTTCAGTAAATAATGAACTATTTTAATAAAATTTAATATTTTTTTACCCTGCAAATTGAAAACAAATTTGCAGTTGTCTGTATGCAAATTGACGCAATAGCAGTAAGGTTGACGTTTATAATACTTGTAGACTCTCTGCTTGTTTAGTTGTTACCAGAAGAGTATCGTTTTCGGGGCTGTCAAATTACTTTCAATAGGCCACAAGTAGAATTTATAAGGTCCTTTAACAGGTTTTACTTCGTCATGGTCAGTAATGAGATAATGTAACGATTCCTAGAGGAAAAGAGAGAAGTTTTGAAATGGCAAATGCAGCATGTAACTACATTTTTTTCATTAGATGTAAATTATTCCTAGGCGTATACTGTCTAGTTTTCCTTAGCAGTGGTATTGCAGGACGCTAACGACTAGACGAATTAATGTTAGTCATGAGTGTAAATAACTTTCTGAAGAGATTCCACACTAGGAACACCGCTTTTTCGTTGCATTGTATAAAATGAGTTTGATATATGAACAAGTTTAAGGAATAG
This sequence comes from Acheta domesticus, assembly GCA_031308135.1. NCBI lineage: Eukaryota > Metazoa > Arthropoda > Insecta > Orthoptera > Gryllidae > Acheta > Acheta domesticus. The sequence continues at coordinate 29,223,333 of JAHLJT010002406.1, read as the reverse complement.
GCGAACAGAAGTTGTGTTAAAAACTCAAAAGAATAATGTGTCATATACTTGTGTTCTCCCTTTTTCTACGACATTTGAGGAGGTAAAAAACGTGTTGTATGGTAAGAACGGTTGTCTGGAAAACTTTTCACATATATATTTCACTAAATCACATTATCTAACCTTTGGAAACAATAAAACTACTTATTCTTAGTCTGAGAGAGTGCCAGTGGAATTACTTTGATGGATAAAAATTACAACAGAAGGCAATGATGGTAAAAAAGAATCTCTTCTTTACTATTACACGAGGCTGTAAAACTGTTTTCTTTTCTTTCAGTTTGCGTTTTTGTTTTCCTTGTATTTTAGGGATAATGAGAATGTTAATAATTGTTTCGTATATTATTTCATGACAATCAAATTGTATTATTATAATTAAACCTTATTAATGAGAAGGGTGAACAACTGCAGTTTAATTGCAGGAACAATTGCAGGAAGGGTTAGCAAAGAACACTTACGAGAAAAAAAGTGTGATACTTTCTACTAATACTTGATAGGTGCTGAATTCGTTCGGACTAAAACCTTCAAATGAGATCACTATTCCATGCAGGATTTTTTTTAATATATTTATTTATACTTGTTCGACAAAAATTTGTCTTTCAAGTGTGTGAATTTTTACATTAACATAGTACAATTTGAGGAGAAACTTCAAAAGTACCCTCTAACATGTTACAGATATGTATAAGTATTATTGTTTTTGAACTCACAATGATCTTAGAAATAAACTGTGGTTATAAATAGTACAAAATACATATAATTTTTTTACAATAAATAATAGTTACATGAAATAAGTTAACTATGGAGGATATAAACGGTCTTTTGAATAGCGTGATTTGATTCGCGGGAAAGGATTAGCTGTTTTTCCAAGTTGAAAAAGATGTATAAGCAGGAGAAGAAATAAGGGAAGTATAAAATTTATCTGAGAGATGAAGGATCCAGGGTTTTAGAGACAGAATACCGAGTTCGTGTAATATTTGATTGTTTCTTATAAACCAAGGTGCTTTCAATGCTTTTCTAAGATATTTATTTTGTATAGCCTCTAGTTTTTGAATATGCGATTTCGCTGCACCACCCCAAATGGGACACGCATATGTCAATGATGGGCGAATTATATATTTAAATATACATAAAGCTGAATCTAAAGAAAGATGAGAATTTTTCTTCAAAAATGGGTATAATTTTAAAAGCTTGACATTCGTTTTGTTTATTATTGATGTAATGTGTGGTTCCCACGTTAGTTTAGTATCGAGTTTTAATCCAAGATACGTAATTGGGGTCTGGTTAGAAATCCAAGAAATTGCTTTATAGTTAATAATAAGTGGATAAGTTGGAGAGATTCGTTTTAAAAGAAAATATTTTTGCTTGAGATTATTCCATGCAGGATGAATACTTTTTTCTTTTTAATTATTAGATTGAATATAATAAAGGAATAAATATGAATTCTTAGGCTTCCTCGGCCAGAGTTGAGATCTTGGCTGACCGAACTTTCGACCATCTTTTTCGAGGTCTTCATCAGAGATGGTTTGCTGGCAGACCAGCTCAAGGAATACAGGAAGGAACAACAATGATAAGGCATATTTCATGGGTATGACGAGTTACTCTCAATTCTTCAGGGTATTTAATGAAATTAAATGGCAATTTTTTTATGAATGTCATGAAAGTAGCTGAAGGTATAGACATTAGCAATTCATGCTAATGGACGGCAACGGCACAACACGGTCGTTCAAGTTTGATTTACTACAGAAATTCTTTGGAAAATGCTTATTTATTTATCACAACGCTTGAGTTTTATATTTTATGCAGGTCTTGTATTGTTATACATTTTTGTTGTTTCCCTTTCAAACAAATAAATTGAAGGAGCTTTACAGCATTCAGGAACGTCACCGTCACGAGCACTTCTAGGTTGTGGCACCAATTTTTTTGAAGCGAAACATTAAATGTGCACAGCTTGCGAAACGTGCATAGTTCCACTTTTGTGCAGTATTTGACATTGTCATATGTTTGTATAACGAGATGCACGACCACAAAACAAATGACAACATCTATTATTTGCGGTACAAAGGTTTTACAGAAATACTGACCACGTATTAGCTGGTGAAAAAGCACGCTTGCAAACACTCCACAGCTGGAATAACATACATTCTTTACACTCTTATGTAGACTCACGATGCATAATTTACGAACCTGTTAGTCTTCTATATTCTTTACATCTGTTCCCTGGTTTCATTCTTCTTTTCCATGTTGGCTGCACAATCACAGACAACCGGTTGGGGTCATTGACCGCTTCCCTGCCACAGGGTAAAAGCGAAACGGGGGAAATACTAATGGTCTACTTTAAGTACAAACAATTGCGAGTTAGTTACAGAGTTCCAGGAACACAAAACAGACGTTTACCTCTGGTCAGGAAAAGTCTCATGAAGGGTACCATGGACGACACAACGGGCAATTCAAAGAAATAAGTTGTTTCTTGGGAAGAATTGTATTTTGAATGCGAACATAGGGTATAAACGTATTAGAGAGGATGTATTAAATAATTTGCTGATTGCTATTGTACAACATATTTAATTGACAGAAGCGCATTAAATGGGAACATTTTTTCGGTTACATTGTTTTTATTTCGGAACTGACAGTGGAAAGACTGAGCTATAACTTCGTCGAAGAGAAATGCAGCGCGGATACAGTAATCCCTCAACATTCGCAAGAGTTAGGTTCCCAAAAATCTCGCGAATGTCAAATCCGCGAATGTTGAGTCTATATTTTAATGAAGAAAGGTGGCTTAGGTTCCTGGATATCCAAAAACTTTAAAAAAGAAAGAAAAAAATTCTAACGAACAATCGCGAAAGAACTTAGTAAGTGCTACTAAAACAATTCACAATTATTATCCCAAAGAGAAGAAATTAAACAATATTTGAAACTAATTTCAAAGTTGAAAGTAATTGAAGGTAGGATTTGGTTATTTTTTTATTCATCACCCTCCTCTTTATTCTAATATCCAAACGTGGAAAAGTCGCTGCTTCTATTTCTCTCTTAAATTTCAAAGTTATTTCCATGTTCGTCCACACTCAAATTCCTTTTCCACCAGAGCTTGTTGAAATTTTAGAACGCCAATAACAGCTTTGACATTAAATTGGTCCAGGACGCAGTTGTTACTTCATTACGTTCGAAGAGGTTTTCTTTGCTGATGATTTCCCGAAGCTGCTCTTCAGTGAGGTCATTATAATGGGAGTTACACAGATCCTGAATGGTTTTCTGTTCATTTGGCCCAAACCCTTACCTCCAATTTTGAGCTCCGGTGTCTACCGAGTTCGTTTCCCAGATAATGCTGATAAAGGAAAGAAAATGTGCTTGCTTTCAAAAAAGTACAACCAAAAGACGCACTCGCGAATGCTGAAGTCGCGAAAGTTAAAATCGGTTGCATTTCTTCAATCGCGAATGTTCGGAACTCGCGAATAGCAAATTCGCGGATGTCGAGGGATTACTGTATATGTATTGTTCAGTACTTGCAATGTTCAGTTCGTATGAATTTATTCTGAAACGAATGGTGCGACATGAAGCAAACCAGAGTAGCAGCAGGATCGTCTCAAAATGTTACGAAATATTATATTGAAACTCCCTGTAAAACATTCGTGTTGAACAGGAAGAATACAGATTTAAAAAGAAAAAAAAGGCGCAAACCGGCGGAGGGGGGCAAGATGTGCCCAGCGTAGTTTTCCTCTATACTTGTGTAGGTTTGGAGGTACTGTTTCATCGTTTAGGACTTTCTCTATTAGAACCTTTATTATCCACAAGTAATAGTTTCGTCATTCAAAGTTTATCAGATGTAACACTTCGAAACCATCTCCATGTATAATAGCTTCGTGAAACTGCAGGGTTCTCTTACAGCCATGGCTGCCCCAAAAACACATTAATACAGACTATCAGGGCGTCTTGCTCTAAAGGTGATAGTACACATATTTTTGTTGTTCTCATTGACGGCATGCATACCTCAACAATGGTACTGACGTCATATCAGTACAGCCAACTTCAGACGAATGACAGTTCTCTTCGGAGAGTACAGATACATAATTCTACCATTTGGTTTGCTTGTATCTGTGTTGCAGAAGGAAATACGTAATGAAATGTACCTACTTGTGTGTATCAAAAATATACACATGGGCTGGCGTAAAAGTTACGTTTGTATCGCTAACGATACATACAGTGGTCTAAGTGTTAAAACATTGCTTGATTATCTGTCTGTGTAGAGAACGGAGCAACGAAGTGAATGTTGAATTAATTCTCAGAAGGAAGGACGCCACCACCTGTGACCGCGCGGAAAGAAGCTCATGAACAGAACACGCTCAAAATGCGCATGCGCTTTGCCATTGCGAAAAAACAGACAATATTTTGTAACAAGTATGCAGAACATGACTGTTGAAAATTGAAAAATTTATCGAAAACACAGCATTACTCCAAATTGAGAAAGTGGTGTTAATGATGACACCTTGTAGTGCGAACTTGTTTGCATCAGTGGCTAATGTCGACTCAGCCTGAAGTGCATAAGTCCGAAAGGAAACGAGAGAAGAAAAATAGTTGAGCTAGGAAGGTGTACGGTTTCTTCTCATCTCCCACAAATGCTGTTTTTTCGAGAAGCCCTTCAATTGTTAAATATACTGTCGACTCCAGTTATAGTGAACTTGGATATAGTGAACCCTCGGTTATAGTGAATTTAAGTCACTGATCCCGTTTCACTTCCATTACAAAGAAGCATAAGAAGATTCGATTCACACGACCTGGGAATTAACGACTCCTGGGAAAGAATGTATGGCATCATCGTCACAAATTTCGACATTAGGTCGCTTGAAAAAAATGTTGGTCGAATGTCATAATCGAAGAAGTCTCTCCTAAGGTGATGGTAATTGATATTTTTTAAGGGGAAATAAAGATTTTGAAATTTTCAGTTCTCATTAATGTATTTTTGCTGTATTTTCGTAGCAGGGCTTTCCCAAGTGGCGGCCCGCGTCTGCTTTGAAACATTTTATTATACCAACCAAATACAATACAATTGCACACTTCATCTTATTTTTAATTAATGATATATTAATTTTGTCAGTGTATGTACTCAAATCATGCTGAATAAAAGTCGTTTCAGTATAGTCTCAGTAGTTCGGGTAAAAACCATCTTCAATGACGTTGCGGCCCGCGGCTTCACCGTATTCGATATGTGGGCCATAAGCCCTTCAAATTGGACAGCGCAGCTCCATAGTAATAAAATGAATCATTGTGGAGAAATTCTATTTAATTTTGACGCCATCGGATATAGTGAACGAAAACTGCTAGTCCCTAGTCGTTTCGTTTAAACGGAAGTCGACTGCTTATATGGTTGGTTCCTGAACAGCCCAGAATTCTCCTTCCAAGACGTGCGATTGCAGGCCCCGGCCGTGCGGGGCGGGGGCGTCGTCAAAAGCGAAGGCGCTCAGAGCGCGCTCCTCTCCCGGACGGCGCGCGCCGCGTGCGCGTGCGCGTGCGCGGGGGGCGTTCGGGCGCCGCGCCTCCTCCGCCTTGCGCGGGCGGGCGGGGCGGGCGGGGTGGCTGGCTGGCGAGAGGCCTCTCGGCCCTCTCGTGGGGAATCGAGAGCAACGCAATCGCATCGCGATAAGCGCGCGGGCCTCCGCTCGGGAAGTGCCGGACCCCGTCCGGGGCCCGCGGGCACGCGCGCGGGGACGGGGCGGGGCGGGGCCGATCTGATGGACGGGCGAGGCGGGGCGGGGCGGGGGAAGGGGGTGGGGGCAGGGTGCGTCGCGGAGAGGCGGCGATCTGATGGACGGGCGGGGGGCGGGGGCGGGCGCGCCTCGTGTTACACGGCGGCCGCGCCCCGAGCCGCGACCCGCATCCAAAACACAAATCTCCTCCGCTGCCGCGGGGGTTCGAGGCGAGCGGCAGCAGCCGGCGCTGGGCGCTGGGCGTGGGGGCGGGGGCCGGGCCGGGGCCGGGCCGGGGCCGCCGGCCAGCCCAATTACCCCAGCGGGGGCTCCGGCTCAAGGTTTCTCGGCCCGCCGCCGCCGCCGCCGCCCTGGCTACCGGCGGACGCTCCTCCTCCGCCGCCGCCGCCGCCGCCTTTGTCTCGGGCTCCCCGCCCACCGCCGCGCTGCGCCGCGCCTCGCCTCGCCTCGCCTCGCCTGGCCGCATCGCCTCGCCTGGCTGGCCTTGAACCCGCGGCCACGCGCGCCCGGGTCGTCACCCCCGCGCCGCCGCGCATGCGCGTCGCGCCGCCTCCCCCTCCCCTCCCCTGCGCCGCCGCGGACGCGCTCGGCCTCTCTGTTTAAATCCCAGCGCTGGACCCCGGCCCTGCCCGGCCGGCCGGCCGGCGACGCCTCGCCGCGCCTCGAACAAAAGCCAAGCGCCAAACATCGCCCACTGGCAAATTGGATCAAATCCCCTCAATGCAATACGCAAGTGGGGATCAACAATCTTGGACAAACAATATTTACTTTTATCTTCTCTGGTTCGTAACATTGTAAAAATATTTACGCATACTTATCAGCTTCTTGGTTCTTTAATTTAGTTTTTCCACATATACTACTTTTACGTACTACTTTTTTTTATCAACTGTGACTCAAAACTAGAAAATAATCACTTTTCATTCCTCTTGCTTTTGATTTCTTTTATCTCATCATTACAACTTTGCCTGAGCGAACAAACTAATTTCTTTTATTTCCGAATAATTCGTGGAAGGGAAGAAAATGCAATGGTGGAGGAGGAAAAGTCTTATATAGTATCTAAAAACTTTGGGGACCACAACGAAATCCTTCCAAAATAAAATGCTGTTTCTGTTATAAATGATGTCTATGTTAATACATTTCAATTGATGGCTCTTTACATATAATAGGAAAGTACATCATGAGTTACATTCACTTGCGTTTCATAAATGGGGTTTCGGAAGAAACATTTCGATATTACCAAGTCGACACCGCGGCCTCGACGACACTCATTTTAAGGACAACAGTACCCACAAGGGAAGAACAAAATTGAAGACCTTATTTTCAAAGTTACAGTATCCAATTACGTTTGTATTCTAGTTTTACATATCAATAGTATATTCTTAAGAGACAGTTATGTCCCAGTCTATGATCTATTTTGTTTTGACGTATCCTTATTGCGTGAGTTGGCCCTCACGAGAGATGCGAGGGGATGGCTTAGCCATCAAGGAATTGACTTGGGCTGAAATAAATCAATTTTCGTAACACGCTTCTCCATCACGTTCCCAAAATATATTGGGTTCAAAAATTGCATTTCTCCTATGTGAAACGGTATCCGAAAGTCGTTGAGTCCTGTCTTGAACTATAACGTTGAAAATGAATACTGTCGCTTCCAGAAAAACCGTATTTCGTCCCTTTGGAACGCTCTTTAAAGACCATCTGTGGAAGAAAGTGTCAGTTTTTTTTTTCATTCTCCCCCCCCCCCGTCCAGTTGCCCTGGAGGGGCGGGAATTTATTCAATTATGGGCATACATTTGAACTCCAACCGATTAGGATTTTGGAGTTAGGGAGGCCTGTATCTTAAAAATACTAACTTAAAGACTAACTTATTGCTAACTTAAAACTATCACATGGCTGGCCTCTTTGGGCCTAGCCTAGTTTTATATACAGTTATTATATTGTGATTATTGAGTTCTTAAAAATGTTCTTCTTCTTCTTAGAAAGTGTCAAAAGGAAGACGAGTACGTCTTAACTGAAGGCGATTGGGAAACGGTATCGAGCGTTGCGTGCGCTTCGGCGGCGGGGCGCGGGTTGCCGGCCTAATGAGCGAGGTCCACTTGCGGAGGTCGGCTCGCGCCCAGCCCACGTTTCCATTCCACAAGACTTGTTCACAGGGAGAGCAATGTTACGCCCTAAAAAAGTTCGAAATGTGCTTTTGAAGTAAAATTTCTCAAACACGCACTTTAACATGCAATTAAAAAGAACTAAATTTCATTTCCTGCACAAAACCTTTCTTGATAATATTCACGAAAACCGTGCTTGGAATGAAGAGGTATATTTTTAGGCAAACATAATATAACCTAGCTTACTTTGCGGGGGAAATAATTGAAGTAAATATTCACTTTAGTAAAGTGCATTCTACTCGTATGTTCTCTTTCTTTTCCTGTGACTGCTTCAAAAATATATCAAGAAATATCCTACATTTGCACAAGTGTTTTATCATCTATAGAAAATAAAACAAAACGTAAACTGTGATAAGCTTATGCTAATCGATGAACACTCACAAATTTCTTCTTCTATGAAAACATGAAATGTCTTACAGAGAACTCTCTATTTTAACGAAATATGCAAAATGTGCTCCTATAACTACAATAATATGTACCAACCAGAAAAATTGATCAAACCAACAAAACACAGATTCTGGCTACAACACGTGTTAGAGGATTTTTTTCTATATTTCACAACTGGATTTATCCTTTTTCGTTATCAGAACCCGACGATAAGAGTTTTTCTTGTGAAAATTCGCCGGTTTCTGACGCACGATCACATAACTTTCTCTTCTTAAGAAGTTCCTTGTTAAGGGCGAGAATCTAAAAATTGCTATCCACTCCTACAATATACTTGATTTTGATGATTCCTGAATTCATTTTAAAAAATGGTAACGTCATTAAATATTGCAGCATACATGTACGTAGTATTAATTCGTTACAACGTTGAAGTATTCGTAATAATGTTCTTCTTAATGACCATAATAAACAAACAAAACTAAACATTAGATGATACCTTGACATTTCATTTCTATTAATTGTATTTCTCTTGGGTTGTATGAACATCTTGGAGCGGTTGAGATGTTGTATTTTCGAGACTTGATGGAGAATTCAGAGCATATTGCATTCATCAGGTAACTAGACGTGGCTTGCATTACATAAAACAGAACATATTTCATCTCTCTTTACATGATGCCATTAACTTTTTAATCTTGGTATTTATGAATATAACGTTTCATTACAATAAAAATACAAGCAATGCAAATCCATAATTTTTGAGAAATGTTTCAGTAAGGAAATTATTATATACTTCACAGTACATTTGTGACTGAAACGGAGTTTCCTCGTAAGTGATTGTAAAATTAACCTACTTTATTAATTTCAGACATTTGCTTTTTAGCAAATAAGTATGAACACTAGTTTTTATATAATAAAGTGTACAACTGTCTTTCATTGTAATTAATTTACACTCGTTCATCGAAAACAGTTCCGTGTTGGGTGCCAAAAGTTAGGTTTGATGAAAGAGAGACAGACAGAGAGAAAGTACTTTGGTTATTGCAATCATAGGTTTGTTTCAATCAGACACGTATTATTTACTGAGTAGAAAGCATCTGTTGCTCCTCGCATTCATTTCACGGATTTTTTTCTCCTCTTCTGGCCCAAACAATACACCTGGGAGTTGGAACATCTCCAGCGACGGGCATTCCAGCACTGAGACCAGATGTTCATGATTTATTGCCTTCGGTTCTCTTCTTACACAGGGCACACCTCGAAGGGAAGAACAATGTCTTCGTTTCTGTCTCGAATGGTTTAGGGTTACCTGCACGAAATGACGCTCCTCTCCCTGCTGTACCCTCTCATTATATGGTGAGTCATAATCTAACAGGGCTCCGTAAACAATGAAATCAAATCTTTTAAATTGCATCGAAAAGTTGAAAAGTCGGTAAAAATATGTCTAAGCAAAAGTACAATAAATATGATACGCATTTTCTTTTTACAAAAGGAAAATATTTAGAGACTTTTTGTTTTAAACTGATCTTTGGCGCTGAAGGACCTTGAAGTAAGACTAGGTTTCACTTGGCAATTGACTATCTTTAGAACTCAGTTATTAGAAAGTGATATTGACAGTTGCATATTTATCCACTAAAGAAAGCCAATGGAAAGCGTCAACAACTAAATTCCTACGAGAGTCTGCGACAAATTTAAATATTCCAAACATTAAATTAAGTAGACAAGAAAAGAAAAGTTAGCAAGATTCAGAATTGATCGTTCTTCTGTTACTCACTCCCATCTAATAAACAAACCAACCGACCCAGACACTGTCCAAATGCGGAGGGATGTTATCACCATCTCACATTATCCTTGAATGTTTAAGCCTCCACAACCTAAGAACATGTCTTGGCATCAAAACGACATATATGAAATATTTGATCCAATTGAAGGTTGCAAATCAATGTTAAAATACCTTAATATTGTTGGTCTTCATAACATGATTTAAATTGTTGTGCTTAATATTTATATTTGTTGTAATTTATAATATGTATTTTATTGTATTTATTAATTCTATTTCTTATAAGTTATAAAAGCTGTTATTAGTATATAAATTAATAGTGGTTGTCAATGACCTTAGTTGCATATAAAGGTATCTAAAATAAATACGTACAAATAAGTAATATAGTCTAATGAATATAAGCTTATTATATATTTTTCTAATTATAACTGTTAACAAATTTACGATAATTTTTGAACGATTATTCGTGGAAATTACAGTCTGTTTGTGTTTTAGCTAAGTCAGAGAAAAGCTTAACTACCCACCGATCCACACAGAGACAACAAAATATACGAAACCATACTGTGTATATTATGAAGGAATTAGGATCCATAGATACATATTTATTTTACCATTTAATTTCACAGCCTGATGATGGGGCAACAATCCCTGAAACAGTCGGGGAATAAGCCTCTTGAAATAAATTATTATTCCAATATTTCTCTGTCTATACATATGTATCTATTTATAATACGCAATTGACATACAAGTCAGGCTAAATAGGTGGAAATAAACTACTCCCGTCCTTGTCCATGGACTTTACACGTGAGTGAAGGCGCTGCTTCTTGGAGTTCCCTCGCGCGCCGGGGAGCCCCGAAGGAGCCCGCCAGCCGCAGCGCCCCGCCCGAGATTCCCTTGTTCCCCTACGCGAATCCCGCTTCGCCCAAAGAGGCCCGCACCGGGTCAGCCCAGCCCAGCCCAGCCCAGCCCAGGCTGCGCTTGCTCGGCGCAACAGCCGACTACCTCCCCTCATTTCACCGGGGAGGGCATAGGGCTCTACTCCCCACGGCGCACATAGGGGTATTTTGTAAGAAAAGCTGGCCAAAAGTGGAAAAAAAAATTTTAACATACGAGAAAACTAACACCATTTCCTTTAAGTTGAATATATATTACGTCATACGACAGTTATCTACTAGTCTCAGACTAGTATCTTCGTTGTAGCATCAGTCTAAAGTGAGTCGTTGTACGCGCTGCTAGAATTTGCTACCAGCCGTTCCTTACAAAGAGATCCTTTATTCGCTTTGTGAGTGCATTCAAAGTTGTGATGTGTATGAATTCGGCGTGGATTTAGAAGTTCCAAGTATATACTGTGTTTAAAATTAAAAACTGGCCCATTTAACATTATTATTTATATTATTTAAGAACTTTTAAGTGAACGTATTATGCATTTAAATTTTGATTTGATTTTTATCAAACATTAGAGATTTAGTTATAGTGTCAGGACGTGTCAAGCAAAAATTTTTATTACAAGTTGTTCCTAAGTTCATATTCTAACAGTTAAAAAAGAAAAACTTCCCACATGTTTCCACTTTTTCTTTTTATGGCATTTTATTTAAAGATCGGTGATGAGTAACAAAATTCGTGAATGTTAGGAATATCGGTAATTAAATTCTTTTTGTGGAAAGTCTAAAGAAAACTTTAAGGATATTACTAGAGGAGAACTTTGTACGTATATCAAGCAGTGTTCTGAACGTTTAATTGATGATAGGATTAAATATATGGAGAATCATTTGTAGAAAATCACAAATTGTCCACAAAGAGTGAAAGAATTTAAACGCAAATCACGGTGTTTCAAGACTTAATTCAAACACAAATGGACAGCTGGATTTAATATGGATGAAAGATTTGTTAAACGTAATGAAAAGTGGCTTATCGGTTCTGTGAAACTACCAATATGGGCCAAACAAAAGGCGGGCCGACCGAGAAGGAATTTGGAGATTCAACTGACCGCAGCAAACGACGTAAAACAGATGAGTTACGGAAGCACGTACCTGAGTCCACACTGACTTACACCGCTCAAATGAGTTTAAGAGCTCCTGTTAAAACAGATGCGTCTGCTATTATGAAAGATGTCGAAATCTGCGAAAAGAGCATCAAAAGTGTGTAGGGCAATAACAAGCTTTCAGCTAAGCGAAAAGAAAAATTGCATTCAGCCCTTGACAATAAGGCAAGCTCTATCAGTGTTTGAGAAGCTGGTCTGTCCCAAAAGTAATACAACGTTATTCGAAGTGAGAACAGAGACATCTATCCTTGCTATGCATTAATACAGAAAGCAAAATCCGAGTGCTATCCAACGGCGGAGTCCTTTCATATTACTGACACTTGTGCCGAAACAAATCTACAAGATTTGTTAGACCGCACCATTTCTCAGCAATGTAAGCATTTAGATGAAGTTCTGGAAAACATTACAGAACAAAAGAAAGAAAACCTAGAACTAGTATCTAAATGAGGTTGCGATGGTTCTCAGCAGACCCAATTTAAACATTTTCAAAATAATGCAGACAGTGATGCAAATATATTCCAAAGTTCCTTTGTAGCTCTAAGGCTAATTGTAAATAATGACAATACCAAAAAAAAATATCAAGCAAAATGCGTCACCTTCCAGTCCGCGATTCTGTAGATCTATTCGTACAAGATTTGTGCAGGAGACCAATGATATAACTAAAGAAGAAATTGCCTGCATAACTAATCAAATCCAGAACTTGATCAGGTCAGAAGTGACAGTAAGAAATGGCGTTTTGAAAATTAAGCTTACATTATTGCTTGCTATGGTAGATGCGAAAGTGTGCAATGCTATTACAGGCACTTCGTCTACAATGCGTTGTTATATATGTAAGAGAACATTCAAAGATTTCAACAAATTGAAACCAAGAAACGACCTTGAGGAAGACCCTGACACATTGATGATGGCAACACTTCACGCAGCTTCTTTTCCGATCCACAGATAGCTTCAAGAATAACTGGAGTGAATTTTGACCTTCTAAATAGGTTTAGAAGTATTCTAGAAGTAATTTCGAGTGGGCATAAAATACAAACTAACAAATTTGTAGTCTTCTGTAGAGAAACTGCGGAACTTTGTGTGAGACTTAATGGGTGGCATCCAATTACGCCCACTGTACATAAAATATTAGCTCATGGACCAACAATTATAGAGTATGTAATTCTGCCAGTAGGCCAGCTTTCAGAAGAAGCAGCTGAAGTCAGAAACAAGCACTTTCTTCAGTACAGATTGGATGTTGCAAGAAAATTTTCAAGAAAAGCTTGTAACAAGGATGTATTGAACAGATTATTACTGAGCTCAGGTTCACTACTGTCATGTTCCCAGCCACCTGTAAGGAGAACAAAGAAGCCAATCTCTGAAGACGCCTTGGAATTTTTAGTGACGCAGGAAACTGTACATTTTGAAAATGGTACACGTACAAGGCAGAACGCAGAAAAACAAGATGGAGAAGAAGAAAAAGATGATGATGATGATGGTTAAGAAGATGGAGAAGAAGAAGATGATGATGATGATGAAGGTTAGCGTCCGGGAATATCGAGAATTGGTGAGTTAAATTCTTACGTAGACTAGTGTAACACATTTAACCAGAACTCTTTAGTAGTGTTTCTACTTACCCAATTAACTAATGCACATTAATAATTTGTGTAAGCTTTTATTAAGTAGTACCTCTTTCCAAAATATGTTAACGTGTATAAATACTTATATGAACTAATTTTAAGTAAATTCTAGCAAAGAAATAATTTTGGCCAGCTTTTCGTTCACAATACCCCTATGTGCGGCGGCAGGATTTCCCACACTAGCTTGTCAACTAGTTCGAATTCAGTCGTTGTGTGGAGGAGATTTCTAAAGGCCGGCTGCTCTGATCGGTAGTTTTCCCTGGTTTCTCCGATCAACACCAGGCGAATGCCGGAGCAGTACCCTAACAAACGGGCCACGGACCGCGCGCGATCTTTCCTTCCTCTTCCTTGTCCTATCCTCACCTCTTATACATCCACATGCACTAACATGCACTACACTACCACACATGCCGCGAGATCGGTCGGGGGCTTAAACTTGTCCTGGATGGGGCAGTGCCCCGCTGGTGGGAGATACCTGATTGAGGGAAAACCCCACTAGTCGACGGTAGGTCGGCACCGGATCTCCCCATCCAGCGGGGGAAGATCACCGCCATCTCCCTTACACTTATGGGGCGAAAAACGCACTACACTTACGGGACGAAAGAGCTTTGTTGTTCACGCCCCCGGAATCTCTAGCCATCAATCAATCAATCAATTCCCCTGATTCCGCGTCGAGCGCCTTATTGCCGCTCCGGCGTGTTTAAATGACTGATCGTCACATGTTCTTCGGGGTGACTCCTTCCAGGATTGACAGCTCCGCGGCGTCCTTGGCAACCGGACGCGCGCGAGTCAGGTGCGTTGATTGATGGGGAGGGGCGCGGACGCAGGCAAACAGTCGCCAACACAATAGCATAAACATGACCGCGCGCTGACACATTCACGCCAAGAACGCTCAAAGTTGCGTTCTTGCGAATTAGAGAAGAATTCGTCGCTGGCTGGAACAGTCGGGTGCTAATAGCTGCGTTGTTGAATTAATAAATATTAAAGTCAATCTACTGGAATATTTTGATCACTGATCAAGATTATAGCCTACAAGTTTCAACTATTACCGGGACAATGAAAGAGTTTGTGTCCATTTCTCAGAATTCTAACTAGTGGTGCAACAGAATGTCACAGACTTTCCGGAGTTAGTTTTCTATTTTCTTTCGTCTCGGCTGGCTTTTCGGAATTGCCAAATACTCGTGTCAGCTGCCAATCTATGGCCGCACAAAGTACATTTGTTTTTGACAGTTTCTTAATTTTTCGGTTTCCTAATGCCAGAATGGAAATGTTAATTTTAAAATATTAAAGAACACAAAAACCTCATCCTAAGTGGCAATTTTCTTTGAAAAATTTGGAATAGTTTTTTAAAAAATGACATTTAAGCGGTAATAAAAATGGGAAATTTGAAGCTCTTTTTCACACAAAATTTTTGAGTTTTGGAAAAAACTTCATTTTAAGTCATTTAAAACACACTCACAAATACAATTGTGTAGTTTTTGCACAATTGTATACCAAAAATACCTCAAATTGAACTTTTACGTCATATTAAAGAGTGCAATTAGCACTATCAGTTCTATAGGTTTGAAGAAAAATATTGTAGCGATTTTAGAGAAAATGGCGTTTGAGCGTTTCTGAAAATGCGGAATTTTGAGCTATTTTTCACAGAAAGTTATTCAATTTTCGAGAAACTATTTGACATTATTTAAAGCTCATATACCCATAAATATAATAATGTGAATAAACCGCCACTAATTTAAATATTACCGACGTGGGAGACAAGTCAAAAAAATTACACTTTTGTAAGTTTTGATAAACAAAAGAAGAGAGCAAAATGGCGTTAATGTCATCTCATAGAGCACATTTAGCACTATCCCTACTAAAAGTTTAAAGAAAAAACTTTTAGTGTTTTTTTTGAGAAAATCTTGTTTTTGTAATTTTTTAAAATTTCAATTATTCCGTGCAATATTGCGCAAAAACTACTAAAAGTTTCAAAAATATACATGACCTTAATGAAAGAACTCACTTTGGACAACAAATTTTATTTGAAGGAAAAATTCTTCAATTTTGTAGTTCTAGGAAGACGCCGAAAAAACTTCAAACTTTTGCAATTTTCAAAAATTCAGAGTTAACCGTGAAAATGGGACCTATGCCATCTTAACACTATTTTACTCTATTCTTACAAGAATTTAAAGGGAAAGTTTGGAGCCATTTTTTGAGAAAATTTTGAAAAAGTCCGGGTGCTTCATGTAAAGTATCCCCAAATTTTGAAAGAAAGTTTTTCAAAATCGCGGCGCCTTGAGCGGTCGCAGATCGACCGGGAAATATCCATTTGGAAGAAATCGCATTAATGGGTTAGGCGCTAGTGTTGTTCACACACTGACGGACGGACGTTTTGGGAAAAAAAACACTTTTCCGGTATCAGTGGACCCCAAAACCTGTATTTCCTTTGAAATCTCGAAATCGATTTTCCGCAGCATTACTTAACTTTCCCTATACTACGTATATTACTCCGTATATACGTACGTATACGGGAAAGTAAAAATGCCAGCGCTAACAATATTGATGGGACTTCTCTCTGTGGTTGAGTCCATAAAATGGACATTACAAAAGAATCTATTGCTTTTTATTAGCTCGATGATTATATATGATTTGCTCATTTGTGTACTTCAATACTTCTGACTCTTTTTATGTTGTTAAAACTCCATGAAATGCACTAAGAAATAAAACATACATGTTTAGCATGTTCGGAACGCCTGGATGAATGTTGAGTTTGTGTTCTTGGTGCCATCAAATGTCAAAGAACTCCCACAACACGCGCCAGACAACTGTTAGTTCTCAAGAATAACTGTCCATTACATTTGCGACTTTACGAGATGGAAGAAATCTAAAATTACGAATTACTTGGTGTTGGGTGTGCGAAGTATTCAATTAAATAACACGACGCGCTGAAAGACACTGCCATTAATTGAATGTATAATATGATAAAATGTAAGCGAAACATCTAAAATATATTCCATTCTTACATGTAGTTTCTATTTAAATATTATAATTTACCCACACTCGTGTTCAATTGATTTCCGTTGAATTTTCTTTAGTTCACTAGCTCAGCAGGGCAGAGGAAATCGTAACTGGGCTGATACGTAATATAAATTGGATTTAATGAGGAACGTAGTTTCAATATCATTTCAGTGAGACTCAAACGCTTTGGGGTTTCCACTAATACAAAACCATTGTTACAAAACTAATACAAAATCGCTTTAACAGTTGCAACTTTGTTACTATTTCGTGACATGTGTAGTTACATATCCTTTTGAATTATCTGATATTGTGTTTGCTTTAGACGATTTTCCAATTTCTATTCCAGATTGGCGAACTAGTTTCATTAATTTTAGTGTTTCAAATTTTCATCCTATTTTCAAAACTTTTTATCTGATTTGATCAGTCAGTCGGGATTTAAATGTTCTGCTATTGCTTTCATGAAAAATGTTCGTTCTACCTTGTCGCCCAAGAGAAATTAACAACTCAGCAGTACCGAGAAAGTAATTTGTTTGTGACTTTTTCTTTAAAAATACCTATCTACCAATTTATTTTTATCCATGTTGTTAGGACCTGCTGCTAATACGGGTGCTGTACCCGTACAACAGCGGTTACTTTTAAGTTGAAAATTTGAATTTTTCAACGATAACTCCTTTTGATGTCTACTGTCGATGAGAACAACCTTTGTATCGTATACATTGCGGTCGAGCGTTGCGCACAAGAGTTTTCCTAACTCCAGCGAGAATGTCAAGCGCAACCTAGGCCGGGCGAGGATCCTGTGCTGCAGGTCCTAACGACATCGCCTTCATTGCATCCTGTACGCGTGTTTCATTGTGCACGGTTGTGAAGAGAGTAGGCAATGCAACGCGAGTTTAGTGAATGAACGCTGACAATTGCTCGTCGCCGTCCGAGGCGCTTTGTGCTTCGTGGAGCGGGGAGGGGGGAGGGGGCGTGGCAGGGTGGGTGGACGTCGCGTCAGCCCACGAAGAAAGGACGCATTGTCGGCCGAATGAGAACGCTGCATGTCGCTTCTCGACTCTGCGTCGTGGGCTTGTGTTGCCCGTTCTCTGTTCTTTTTCGCCTTCTCTTTGTCCTGTCCTATCTCGTCAGCCGCGCGTCTCCTCTTTCTCAACCGGATTAAAACCCGGATCCGCACTTCTCGTTCTCCTTTCGCAGTCGCTTTCCTTTATTTCTCTCCTTGGAGCGCGACATGTTATTCGCTTCATTCAAAGGCTTATCGAAGGCGCTTGCTAATAATATATATTACTGTGTCATTGGATATGACCGAAAGAAGTTCCTAAACGTGATGTGCACCACACTTAATGACGTTCAATTGTCTGTTGGGAACCTCCATTAATATGACATGTTGACTGCTTACTGGTAATAACAAAATATTATTTTATGAAATCACAGTTTTAAAAGAGCAACTTCTGTTGACATGTAAAGTAACTAAAATCAAACTTTAATGACATATCGTGTTTACACATTTAAACAAGTCATGATCAATCAAAGACCATTAAAATATTATTGGTTGTTTAAAGAGTACCATTAAGTATTATATTATAATAATATGTACTACGAATCAGATCTTTTACGGTATATCATTGTATATTGTGGTAAATGTATTAGTGCTAGTCAATTATTGAGCGTGAGATTGCTTTTATTTGATCATTTTATAGATTTCTTAATATTTTAACGATATGTATAGTTCAAAACAGCTTTAATTTTTAGTACCTATATCTGGAAGATTCAGACATTGACAACTGATGTGGGTGGCCCTACAACACTGGTCTGTTAACTCAGAAAAATGAAGATTTTACCATTTGCGTCGATAGAAGAATACATTTTTAATTTATTAGGATATCATTAGATGTCTCCTAGATAATGCAATTAAGAATAATTTTCACGAACGAAAGATTTTACACACAGCCGTGATGCAGAAAGCCTAGTAAATTATAACTTCAAGAATGTTTAAAGTTGCTTTGATAGTTTTTAGCGACTACTACTTCCTCTTTTTGTTAGATCTCTATAGAAGGCTAGTTCCGGGGATATCTTGTGCCAAGAACTCATAACCGGTTGCCGTCACGTGTGATGTGAGATGATTAGAAAGTTAAATGAGCAACTGGAAAAAGCCTTAAGTCCCCAGACGCTGACGCTTCTTTAATTCAATATGTGATTTTCTGGTTTCTAAATAGCCAAGCAACAAATCACACGTGTGCATCATAAACAGCTTTCCATGGAACCTTCTGGACCGAAATATGGGTGCATTTTTTAGAAGACTTACAAATTAGTGTGCCTGTGCTTTGAAAATGCTTATTTGCTGCCTTCTTCTCGATGTAATTGAGGGTTGATTTCAGTCGAGCTTACGACGATAAATATCAGTAATAATTATGACCTTAGAATTATGACTTTGGATTCTCTAGTAATTCAACGGCTGTCCATGAAATAATTACAAATAAAGACAAGAGTGTTAGAGAAATAACCATTTATTTTATAGGATAACTTTGATTGTGTAAAATTTTACTATTCTCCGAGGCGAGCCTCTAATAAATTATATTGCTCATCAATATACTGCACCATAGTGAAAACCTTGAATGGATCAAGAGGCAATATGTATTAAACTTGCCATTCCGGTTGCATTAAATCTGTGTAAGATATTCTGTATAATATCCAGGTAATTTCTTTAAGAAATTCTTTACCACTAAGAAACAATTCGCTGACAGCTATTTTAAAAACTGTCAAATTGTTGTAAATTATTAGAAACTAAACGTTAAAAATATCCACCGAAGTTGACCCGAGTTGGAAGGTTGGTTTCCCTGACTGGAATGTGTGTTGGCGCTGGGCTGCGGGACGCGGAGACTTCGACGCGCGGTTCGGGCCCGAACTCGAGCGGGGCGGCCGCCGCGACGCGACGCGCAGCCGCTCGGCCGCTCGCCCGACCGGGGGCGCGGTCCGGTCGTTGTTGTTGTTGTTGTTGTTGTTGCTACCTCCTCCTCCTCCTCCTCGCGGCCAGCGGCCACGATGATGGCGCGGGTGATGCGCTGACCTTGAGCTCCCTCCCCAGGCGCCTCCACGCTCTTTTTCTCTCTTTCTCACCGCCCTTCTCTCTCGGCCGCTCTCTTCCTTCAGACGCACACAGCCACGCTCTCTCCACGCTCCGCGTCTCTCGCCCCTCCCTTCCCCCGCCCCGCCCCGCATGTTATACTACTCACTAACCGCATAATCGGTTTTTTGTGGCCCTCTCAGAGTCAAGGATCTTAAGGTCGTTGGACGCGTGGTTTCTATACGCCTTTTCAGACCTTATAAAGTGTAGTTAAGCCGGTTTCATATCGCGGGGCGGAGATTACGAATTGTTGTGCGTAAGGCTGCAAAAGAACCACGACGCCGCGGAGGTGGGCGCACCCGCAACGGCGGTGCCGCCGGCGGCGTCGGGACGCCCACGCCCCGCCCCGCCCCGCCCCGCCCCTCCCCGCCCCGCCCCGCCCGGCCGCGAGCCAGCCAGCGCCTGGACAGTGTCTCCGACCTCCTCGGGAAAAGTTCCCTCCTGCGCTGAAGTCCATTACGGCATTCCTGCAGTAATGCAGGTCATTTGGGGCGTAATGGGGTCGGCTCTCGTTGGGGCCCGCGCGGGGGCGTGCCTGGGGGGCGGGGGGGGGCGTGCACGGTAGCTGGGGCACGGGGCAAAAAAAAGCGCCCGATCCGATCTAAATGGTGATTTGATTTTCGTTATTGATTTACTCGTACGGTTTCTTAAAACCTATGGCGTTAGTAGGCGTGAAAGTAGGCGTGAAAACCGGTCTATAATATATAACACGTTCTGAAAAACAGGGCCACAGGTGAGAAACTGTATTCTGTTTATGCAAACAGTAGCCAGGACAGCTTGTTTCCCAGTGACAAGCGAAATTAGAGTTGGGTATGTTGTGATTCGCTCCTTCGGCGCTGACGCATCAAACATCTACTCACTTATCTGGCGCAAGAAATATTCTACTCAAGAGCTAATTTTCATTCGTGGAATATTCTTTTTGGACTGTTGGGATAGTGATAGAGTAAAGTGTAATTTTACTTGTTAGAGTTGAATTTATGACGTGAAAAAATTTTGAAAAGTCTTACGCATAGCATTCCGCCAGTTATAGGTGATATAATTTTTTTTCAAACATTTCATTATATTTCCAAATATTCTTAAAAATTAAAATTTCGTTCGTTTATGCGCGAGCGCAAGTTGCGTATTTCTGCTCATAGGCCATCGAAGTGAGTGGGTTCGGGTTGGGAGCTTCCAAATTCACTTTGCGTTATTGTTAGGCAAGTGTGTTCATAAACCGTTGAATCTTAAAGAAATTTATAAACTTGGCTAAACCAAAATATGTTTGAGTTCTAAAGTAAAAAGTTTTGTCGTATGAAAAATCATTAAAAACGTTACAACACTGCCATTTTTAGAAAATTTGACTAGATAAGGAGGCAAGAGCCCATCGGTAATAGCTCATGGTCAGCGTGCTTGCTTTCCATACGCAACCCCCGGGTTCGATTCCCGGTCAGGCAAGATTATAGTGTACGTTTTTCTTGCAACGTCCCAGTATACGTTGTTGTAGGACGAGGAGGAAACTTACTTCTCAAGTCGAGAAGACCAGAACACAGCGTAGGGATGCCTACTGCTAACCGCACGTACCCTGTAACCCCCGGTCAGAAGGCCAGGGACGCCGCTGATAGGCTGAGACTTCTGTCAGAGGTTGTTGCGCCGAAAGACAGACAAGGCAAGAACCAACAGAAGAGGTATGAAGTAGCACGATCGATTGGAGCAGTTGTGTCGAAACTGAAATCATCAGCAGAACGCGAGACGCCTAACGGCATCGCCGTGCAGCTGAACGCCGTCATTTGGCTTTGAACTCATCGACTCGTTCAGAGGCCAAGGAGGCAGAATTCCACTATTTTCCTCAAAAATTACGTCCAAGGACGTACGAAAGACCTTTTCCGCAACTCGATGTAACAATAGTGCAGAGATAAACTCACTTCAACTTTGTTTTTTTCTAATCCTCACAACATAAAACTTAAAAACACTGTTTTACAACATTAACTATGCACTTGCTTATCTCAATTAACGAGTAGTTCAACACAGATGAATGTGTTTGTACTTACCTTAAAGTAATTTGCTGCTTCGTGGTCTTAAAATGTTCCCTGGTTGGCGTACAATGTTGACAAGATGTCGTCGGAGCGCAAGAAAAGTTACAAATCAAGAAAACCGTCATTTCCGAATTAAAGAAATAAATGTATAATTACTAAGAAAATTTCATAAATATAGTTGAGATTGAAAGTCAATAGATAGAGCAAATCACGTTGTCTTTGGCCACAAAAACAACGTAAACCACTCACAATACATCCACTGCACTGATATATGTACGAAGGATTTCGCGTCGATGAATTGTACTCATTGTTTTTGTTAAATAAACATTACCATGCACTGTTATTCATTTTCAATCCCTCTTATTCTCTCTTTTTTACTTTCTGCCTTGACGGTTTCCAGTGTTCCAATTTTCTTTCCAAGAATATAACATTACGTAGTACAATGTGTTTTGCATAATAATTAATTGTGAACGCTCATCGGGAAAAATTAGATCACGTTTTCAAATGTTAACAAATTTATGCTTTTGAATACAATATTAGGCAACGGAGAAATCAGTTATCAGCAGTACTTGATGCAACTTATATGTGAACCGGAGGAAAGAGTAACAGAGAATAATACCCTCATACAGGAGAAATGAAGCAGCAAGAGCAACGCTTCACTAATATCCTGGATATGTGGTGCGTGATTTATATTTAATTTAATGCTGAATTAACATTTAAGTAATATTTTAATTGACCCTTAGAAATGCCTAAACAAAAGCGTTCACGGAAGAACTAATTACTTTCTCGGGAAACCCTTTCCGGGCGAAGGCTCCTGCACAAGTCTTCAGTGTTCTCACTAACTCTCATGTAGTAAATTGTCAGACTGAGCCTCACGAATATTTCAGTGACATCCTCTGAAACACGGCTGTTTAACGCATGCCAACGTAATGGACCGAGGTTTTGAGTAATTACGTGAAAAGGAGACAACAGCAGAGAAGGTAAATTACAGAGGAGCGTTTTATTCCTGACACGCATTGTTTAGAGAAAATGTCTGCCACGCAACAAAGTTAAGTGGTAACACCTGGAATTGAAATTCGGAAGCAGAAAGGGGTAAAAGCTCTGTTGTTGAAAGTGAATGATTGTAAGTTGCAATGGCAATGCATGATGAACATACGGTTTATGGCAGAAAATATGAGTAAATTAATCATTATTATGAATGTTTTTTAGAAGTCCTCAGAGAATTAACTGAAAGAAGAACATTTTCATGTCTGAGCGCCAGTATTTAAATTCTCCTAGCTTTTTACATCGTCAACTGGAATTTTGACTCAGTATAAGCTTAGTGACTCAGTGTGTAAAACTTGTGCCTTAATTTCTTAACGGCCTAGAATGAGAAATGCCATACTGACTGTTAAAAAGAAAATAATGATATCTTAAATAAAAAAATGTTAAATGTCATATTAATTATCTTGCATCATTTGTTACAAGATTAAGCTTTCAAATGGTTAAATTCGTCCCAAAATAATACTATTTTTGATTTAATTGAAAAGATAAATTTCAATGACTGAGTAAAATGAAGATATCCTAATCAGGATTATGAACATTATGTTGTATTTTTCTTTAGATCGTTTTCTATGACCTTTTGTTCTTCCATTCTCCCAGTTTCCGTAATTTCCAGTTCTTCGCGGACTCACCTAGCATTCCTCATCGTCGCCATTCCCAACCTTCCTTTGCCTCGCTGAGCTGTATCCTTCAAGTTTCGGCCGCCCGTTGAACCATCTTAGCCATATGGAAGGTTCTTCTTGTCGAGGCGGGTTCTCGGGAGAGTAGCGGCGTCTGTAAAATTAAGGCATGGGATTTGAAAGGCGATACAAGGTGGGCGAAGAAGTTAGTATGCCCATGTGTTATGTGGGATTCGAACCCATATACCGGATGTAGCGCGGGCGTGGGCTCAAGTGTCCCCAGCCCCTGAGTCCCCCACGTCGCTGAAGAACGGAAGGTTGAGGGTAGTAAGGCGATACATGGTTGTTGGGAGAACAACGTGTCATCTGTGCCTTAAAACACATGTAAATATCCAAGTTCGAGGCGGGACTCGATCCCGCAACTCTTTGAAATGAGATTAACAAGCCACATAAACTAATCTTTAAAGTCAGCCACCCAGGTCGGTCCAGCTGATCCAGATAGGACAACATCTCCCAGGCGGTCGGGCGAAAGCAGTCTCTGCTCGAAGGTTTGCGGGTTCGAATCCCGCCTCGGGCAAGGAAGATTATTCATTGTGGCATTTGCGACTCTTCCATCGCCAATGCGTAACTTTTCAACCCTCATCTCTCTGTTCCCGTCCGTCCTGGGTGGCAGAGGAGTTCGGGACACTAGGTAAGGTCGGCGATTTCATCACCTTAAAATAACCTTTGCTTCTTGACCCTTCCTCCGTCCTGGATGGTAGGACAGGGAAAGGGCTCTCAGTGAGTCTACCACGACGACGCACACGCCACCTGTTCTTCCAAACTCTAGAAAAGCATAAAATATTAGTTTCTTTAATTTTTACGATTTGGAAAAAGGTAGCAAGTCAAAAGAAATATGATCTATTACGAAACGTAGTAAATTTATTTTCTATATAAAATGAAGCTTAAACTTTATATTTGAAACTGTTAAAAATGTATTAAACATGTTTCTAGAGTTTCCAATGTGAGAGAATAGAATTAAATATATTTGTTTTTAACTCACAGTAATTAGACTATTGATTCACAAAGTTAAAAACAAAATTGCAGTATACACTGTAGTATTTTGACGCTTTAATAATTTAAAAGTCGTTGCCAATAGTGAAATCTATGGATACTCTAAAATGTTTAAATTGAACTAGATTTCTCATCTATCCAAAACGACACTCGAATGCGCTCGTAAGAATCAGACATTGAAATTACGACAACAATCGCAATTCAAGTGACGTGTTGGAAAGAAGAGAAATCTTGCGACTCGGATGTCATCGGCACTCTCCGGAAACTTGAGCCGCTCTGCGATGTTAAGAAGACAGAACAACTCGCGGAAGAAAATGAGAAGTTAAAAATATAAGAGGAACATTCCTAAAGAATGCACGGCGAAAGAAGGCTGTTGAAAATTATTAATTAACGCAACAAGATCGGAAGTTTCACATTTGTTACCGACTCGATAATATCAGAAGTAATTGTTAATCAACGCGATACCATCAGCAGTTAAAGAACTGGACGCAACTCGGCTACATCATCAGTTGATGTATATTTAGACAATACCAGAAGTTGTAAATGATCATTCAACTCGACAAACCAGGATCAGTGGCTCTGGGTATCAACTGACGTCACTGCAGTGCCTCTGCCGGGAGGCTCTAGGTTCGAGTCCCGACGTTAACAGGATTTTCGACACTACCTTGTCAGCTACGTTGAATTCAGTCGCTGTCTGGAGAATAATTCTTGTGGCCGGCTGCTCTGATCGATAGTTTTCCGTGGTTTCTCCGATCAACACCAGGCGAATACCTGAGCAGTACCCTAACAAACGGGCCACAGACAGCGCGCGATGTTTCCTTCCTCTTCCTTGTCCTATCCTCTTCCTTTATAGACACGCAAACACACACACACACACAGACACTAACATGCACTACACTACCGGACATGCCGGGAGACCGGTCGGGAGCTTAGAGCGTGTTCTGGCTGGGGTGCTGCTCCGCTGTTGGGAGATACCTGGTTTAGGAAAATTAAGCTTAATTAAAAAATAAATCTTATCGAGCCATTTTTGAGAAAATTGTTAAATAATGTTGAGGCTTCATGAAAAGGACCTCTAAACATTTTAATTTTCATTTCAAATTCTTAGGACCTTGAGTTCTACCAGGTCGATCTAGGAATATAAATTTTGTAGAAATCGGAAGAAATTTTTGTAGGAATTTTTTTAGAGTAGTCACCCCAGCAATAAAACAGAAAAAATACCGAATACTAATTTAATATTAAAAAACTGAATTTCTCGTTTTTTTTTAAAAAAAGGCTCTCCAAGATATGAATAGATGTCAGCTATGTCTTAAAAATATTTCAGAATTTAATCTTCAAGTAATGATATGGAAAAAATCAAAAACTGAAAATTCGTATTTTTTCTGATGTCTTACAAATAATCAGGCTCTCGCTCTGAGATTTTTGGAAAATGACTTTCAAAATAACACTAAACATGCCCTCTATTCAAAATTGAATTAAGCTAGGAGGCATTTTTACACCCCTTTTACCGCTACATCCATTACAATAGAATATCTTATTGTTGTAGGTACGAATAACGAGGTAGTTAGTGTTTACAAACGCACGATAACAAGGTCAGATGGCCATTAAAATTTAAGAAAACTCAGTTGCCTCAAAAACCAGAGACACAAAGAGACGAACAAAACATTTCTCCGTCAAAAACGTGAGAATTTTCTCACGAATCACAAGAATCACAAGAAACGTGAGAATTTTTTCACTTGCTCTCCAATGCGCTCAAAAAATAAATACCTTTCACGATGCGCGTCGGAAGTGCGTCATTCACGAGATAATATCTTGTAGATACGGCGCATAACGAAGGGCAACTGATAATACAAAACGTCGTCGATGTATCGCCAGGGGAGCTGTGACACGGCGACCAGCGGCTGTGGAGACTCGTCGCATTCCACAGGCGACAGTTGGGGCGGGCCCGCCCCCTGGGCCATGAGGCGGATGCCCGCAGTGGACCCCAACGACATGTCTCAAGAGAGACACACCGAAACAGTCCGAACCGAACATCTCACACACTGAAAATTAAGCACAAGTGCTGCAACACGCACTTTTTCGAGTTATTTGCTGCGGTAACGTGCCAAATGCAACTTGTATTCCAAGAATACCTGAGATGTCGCCTAAAAACTCTTCTCCAAAGTAAGACCGGGACTGAATTCAATGATTCAATTTCTACAAAAAATAAAGACAAATTATTTCCTCCTGGCTGGAGTGCGAACACAAGCGTGTTTTGCTCTATTCCAGCGAACAATTTAACAGTCGCTTAACAGTAGGGCGGGGGAGCAACAATGGAAACCAATGTAGTTTTACTACATCTCCTAACGAGAAATTATTGTAAAGCTGCAGCGTAATAGGCCACTTTTCGTCAGAAACACTCGTATTGTGGAGCCTTGATAAGGAAAAAGGAATTCATTTTGTTCTTAAGAGCAGTAAATTTCTTATAAATAATACATTTCGTATAAAGATAAAAGTAAAATAATAGAATAATAAAATTATTGTTTATTATCAAAGGTACCTAAACCTTCCGAAGTTAATGATGATAAAATGTATTACACAAAGTTAAATAAAACAAGACACGAGGTACCTAGCTCTCACTCGTCGCCAGAAGCAGAGGAAGTAATTGTCCAACGACTGGGAGGTGAGCGGGTGCGGAAACGCCTGCACATATGAAGGCGTCTACCCGCGTTACCAACCTAAGAACCAGCGATACTCACTCACAGTGTCTTTCATAGATCATCTTAGCACTGTTTTCCATTTCTTATGACAATGAATAGAGAATAATAATTTTGCCACATGCCCACTTTTCCTATTTTTCCACTAATTCTGCGAACATTTCAAACCGCTAAATGATTCCGAATTTTATGAAAAATTTATAGCCCACACAGCAAGATTTATCATCATCCACATATTTAGTTTCTATATTTTATTGTATTATGTAGGTCTTTTAAGAAATTTTTTTCAAGACGATCGGGGTAGGCCGAGATCGCTAACGCCACAGTAGTGCCGTGGAGATCTTGGACCAAAGGATCGTCGGTTTCGAATCCTGCATCGAGCATAGTTGTGTGTTTTGTGAATTGTGTGTGCTGTGTTTATGTGTAAGGGCTTGTGGTCCCTTGAGGTGGCGTAAGGAAGGGCACCGGTCATAAAACAATAGCCAAATCTGCTACAAAATGGAGTTGCACGAAAATTAATAAAAAATGAGCCGGCACCCATTAGCGTGTTATAAACGGTAAAAAGCAAAAAGAATAATTAGAAGAGTTTTTTTTTTCAAAAATTCCTATAATGATACGAGAATATAACTTCTCACGGCACAAAATAAAACAACTTTATTTAATCACGTCACAAAATATTTGCTGACAAAATTAGTTTGTATCAAAGTCTCTAATGCAGAAATACGACCATCTTCAGAGTGTTTGTGGTGTTGGAAAGATTCTGGAACAGGTTTTCCAAGCTGCATGTATACTCAATTCAAAATTTGTGGATAAACAATGGCTGGGAGCATGAAAATCAAACTCTTGGCAAGCAATTAAAGCAATTGCAGCATGTCGAGGAACGAAGACATAGGAGGCGAACAATGTTCACTGACGAAGGAATGCGCGGTATACAGACATAGGTATTGTAGTGTTGTCCAGGGAACTTTGAAGGAAGACATTGTTAACCAGTCAGTAGTCGTAGGATTATATCTATGATGTATATCAGTATGGTTCCCCGAGAGACGCTCAATGACTGCCCACACCACGACACAGCCCGTTCGTCGAGGACGCAGCAAAAAGGCATTCGCCGCCTCAAGTCGTCATCAAAAGGAGTGTCGAACGCAGCCACGATCGTCTCAGCTCAGCTATTGAGCTGGCTCCACATGTTCGTCATTGTCAGGGCATACCGCACAGTCAACTCAACTCTACTTTTCAACTCTTTAGAGATTTACAACAAAACACACACATTTAGATCTCGGCCAAACATACCAATTCTTAGACGAATAGTTTCAAGATTTCCGAAAGATAAATACCATCCCCCGAAACCACATAACATTACCTCCCTCCCTCATTCAATAAAAATTTTAAAAAA
>JAHLJT010002406.1:29021894-29194594 GCA_031308135.1 Acheta domesticus | reverse complement strand
TCGGAAATCTTGAAACTATTCGTCTAGGAAATTGGTATGTTTGGCCGAGATTAAATGTGTGTGTTTGTTGTAAATCATCTAAAGAGTTGAAGAAGTAGAGTTGAGTTGACTTGACTGTGCGGTATGCCCTGACAATGACGAACATGTGGAGCCAGCTCAATAGCACTGAGCTGAGACGATCGTGGCTGCGTTCGACAACTCTTTGATGGACGACTTGAGGCGGCGAATGCTTTTGCTGCGTCACTCGACCAACGGGCTGTGTCGTGGTGTGGGCAGTCATTGAGCGTCTCTCGGGGAACCATCTGATATACAGCATAAGATATATATCTACGACGTACTGACGTGGTTAACAATGCTTCCTTCAAAGTTCTCCTGGACAACACTACAATACCATGTCTGTATACCTCGCATTCCGTCGTCAGTGAACATTGTTCGCCTCCTCATGTCTTCGTTCCTCGAAATGCTGACAATTGCTTTAATTGCTTGCCAAGAGTTTGATTTTCATGCTCCCGCCATTGTTTATCCACAAATTTTGAATATGTATACATGCAGCTTGGAAAACCTTGTTCCAGAATCTTTCCACACCAACAGAACACTCTGAAGATGGTCGTATTTCTGCATTAGAGACTTTGATACAAACTAATTTTGTCAGCAAAATATATTTGTGACGTGATGTAAATAAAGTTGTTTTATTTTGTGCCGTGAGAAGTTATATTCTCGTATCATTTATAGGAATTTTGAAAAAAAAAACTCATTCTAATTATTCTTTTGCTTTTTACCGTTATACACGCTAAATGGGTGACGGGCTCATTTTTTATTAATTTTCGTGCACTCCATTTTTGTACAGATTTGGCTATGTTTTTATGACCGGATGCCCTTCCTTACGCCAACCTCAAGGGACACACAAGCCCATTACACATAAACAGCACACACAATCACAAAACACACAAAACTATGCTCGATGCAGGATTCGAAACCACGATCCTTTGGTCCAAGATCTCCACGGCACTACTGCCTTAGCGATCTCGGCCACCCGGATCGTCTTGAAAAAAATTCTTAAAAGACTACAAATATCAATAAAATATAGAAACTAAATATTGTGGATGATGATAAATCTTGCTGTGTGGGCTATAAATTTTTCATAAAATTCGGAATCATTTAGCGGTTTGAAATGTTCGCAGAATTAGTGGAAAAATAGGAAAAGTGGGCATGTGGCAAATTATTATTCTCTATTCATTGTCATAAGAAATGGAAAACAGTGCTAAGATGATCTATGAAAGACACTGTGAGTGAGTATCGCTGGTTCTTAGGTTGGTAACGCGGGTAGACGCCTTCATATGTGCAGGCGTTTCCGCACCCGCTCACCTCCCAGTCGTTGGACAATTACTTCCTCTGCTTCTGGCGACGAGTGAGAGCTAGGTACCTCGTGTCTTGTTTTATTTAACTTTGTGTAATACATTTTATCATCATTAACTTCGGAAGGTTTAGGTACCTTTGATAATAAACAATAATTTTATTATTCTATTATTTTACTTTTATCTTTATACGAAATGTATTATTTATAAGAAATTTACTGCTCTTAAGAACAAAATGAATTCCTTTTTCCTTATCAAGGCTCCACAATACGAGTGGTTTCTGACGAAAAGTGGCCTATTACGCTGCAGCTTTACAATAATTTCTCGTTAGGAGATGTAGTAAAAACTACATTGGTTTCCATTGTTGCTCCCCCCGCCCTACTGTTAAGCGACTGTTAAATTGTTCGCTGGAATAGAGCAAAACACGCTTGTGTTCGCACTCCAGCCAGGAGGAAATAATTTGTCTTTATTTTTTTGTAGAAATTGAATCATTGAATTCAGTCCCGGTCTTACTTTGGAGAAGAGTTTTTAGGCGACATCTCAGGTATTCTTGGAATACAAGTTGCATTTGGCACGTTACCGCAGCAAATAACTCAAAAAAGTGCGTGTTGCAGCACTTGTGCTTAATTTTCAGTGTGTGAGATGTTCGGTTCGGAATGTTTCGGTGTGTCTCTCTTGAGACGTGTCGTTGGGGTCCACTGCGGGCATCCGCCTCATGGCCCAGGGGGCGGGGCCCGCCCCAACTGTCGCCTGTGGAATGCGACGAGTCTCCACAGCCGCTGGTCGCCGTGTCACAGCTCCCCTGGCGATACATCGACGACGTTTTGTATTATCAGTTGCCCTTCGTTATGCGCCGTATCTACAAGATATTATCTCGTGAATGACGCACTTCCGACGCGCATAGTGAAAGGTATTTATTTTTTGAGCGCATTGGAGAGCAAGTGAGAAAATTCTCACGTTTCTTGTGATTCTTGTGATTCGTGAGAAAATTCTCACGTTTTTGACGGAGAATGTTTTGTTCGTCTCTTTGTGTCTCTGGTTTTTGAGGCAACTGAGTTTTCTTAAATTTTAATGGCCATCTGACCTTGTTATCGTGCGTTTGTAAACACTAACTACCTCATTATTCGTACCTACAACAATAAGATATTCTATTGTAATGGATGTAGCGGTAAAAGGGGTGTAAAATGCCTCCTAGCTTAATTCAATTTTGAATAGAGGGCATGTTTAGTGTTATTTTGAAAGTCATTTTCCAAAAATCTCAGAGCGACAGCCTGATTATTTTGTAAGACATCAGAAAAAATACGAATTTTCAGTTTTTGATTTTTTCCATATCATTACTTGAAGATTAAATTCTGAAATATTTTTTAAGACATAGCTGACATCTATTCATATCTTGGAGAGCCTTTTTTTTAAAAAAACGAGAAATTCAGTTTTTTAATATTAAATTAGTATTCGGTATTTTTTCTGTTTTATTGCTGAGGTGACGACTCTAAAATATTCCTACAAAAATTTCTTCCGATTTTCTACAAAATTTATATTCCTAGATCGACCTGGTAGAACTCAAGGTCCTAAGAATTTCAAATGAAAATTAAAATGTTTAGAGGTCCTTTTCATGAAGCCTCAACATTATTTAACAATTTTCTCAAAAATGGCTCGATAAGATTTATTTTTTAATTAAGCTTAATTTTCCTAAACCAGGTATCTCCCAACAGCGGAGCAGCACCCCAGCCGGGACAAGCTCTAAGCTCCCGACCGGTCTCCCGGCATGTCCGGTAGTGTAGTGCATGTTAGTGTGTGTGTGTGTGTGTGTGTGTGTGTGTTTGCGTGTCTATAAAGGAAGAGGATAGGACAAGGAAGAGGAAGGAAACATCGCGCGCTGTCTGTGGCCCGTTTGTTAGGGTACTGCTCAGGTATTCGCCTGGTGTTGATCGGAGAAACCACGGAAAACTACCGATCAGAGCAGCCGGCCACAAGAATTATTCGCCAGACAGCGACTGAATTCAACGTAGCTGACAAGCTAGTGTCGAAAATCCTGTTAACGTCGGGACTCGAACCTAGAGCCTCCCGGCAGAGGCACTGCAGTGACGTCAGTTGATACCCAGAGCCACTGATCCTGGTTTGTCGAGTTGAATGATCATTTACAACTTCTGGTATTGTCTAAATATACATCAACTGATGATGTAGCCGAGTTGCGTCCAGTTCTTTAACAGCTGATGGTATCGCGTTGATTAACAATTACTTCTGATATTATCGAGTCGGTAACAAATGTGAAACTTCCGATCTTGTTGCGTTAATTAATAATTTTCAACAGCCTTCTTTCGCCGTGCATTCTTTAGGAATGTTCCTCTTATATTTTTAACTTCTCATTTTCTTCCGCGAGTTGTTCTGTCTTCTTAACATCGCAGACCGGCTCAAGTTTCCGGAGAGTGCCGATGACATCCGAGTCGCAAGATTTCTCTTCTTTCCAACACGTCACTTGAATTGCGATTGTTGACGTAATTTCAATGTCTGATTCTTACGAGCGCATTCGAGTGACGTTTTGGATAGATGAGAAATCTAGTTCAATTTAAACATTTTTAGAGTATCCATAGATTTCACTATTTGGCAACGACTTTTAAATTATTAAAGCGTCAAAATACTACAGTGTATACTGCAATTTTGTTTTTAACTTTCTGAATCAATAGTCTAATTACTGTGAGTTAAAAACAAATATATTTAATTCTATTCTCTCACATTGGAAACTCTAGAAACATGTTTAATACATTTTTAACAGTTTCAAATATAAAGTTTAAGCTTCATTTTATATAGAAAATAAATTTACTACGTTTCGTAATAGATCATATTTCTTTTGACTTGCTACCTTTTCCAAATCGTAAAAATTAAAGAAACTAATATTTTATGCTTTTCTAGAGTTTGGAAGAACAGGTGGCGTGTGCGTCGTCGTGGTAGACTCACTGAGAGCCCTTTCCCTGTCCTACCATCCAGGACGGAGGAAGGGTTCAAGAAGCAAAGGTTATTTTAAGGTGATGAATCGCCGACCTTACCTAGTGTCCCGAACTCCTCTGCCACCCAGGACGGACGGGAACAGAGAGATGAGGGTTGAAAAGTACGCATTGGCGATGGAAGAGTCGCAAATGGGTCATTCCATGCAAAAAAGTAGGAAATCTGACACTACATCTCAGAATTTAAAAATATTTTGCCACCTTACTTATCATGATACCTGCATGAACCAGGTACAATATTTTTGTCTCATCATCCATTGTTTAGCAACAATGGGCACTTGAAATATTAGATTAGCAGTCTGTAGACATTCCTTTATGATTTTTTTTCCGATGATACGCAAACAAGCAAAAATATTAAAGTGACACAATTTGTAGAAGAAATATAAAGGATAATTTGACACTAAAAATATTTTTTTTATCTTGAGTCTTTAACAATTAGGAAGTAAACAAATTCTAAAAAATGCAATAAATGGAAAAACAATATTTTTAAATTCTTGAATTTTGGAAGAAAAACTGCTGAAACTACTTTCAAGCTACTCTGTAAATTTCATCATGGAATCTTGAATGGTTTTAAAGTTATGAATAAAAATATCTTACCGGCGCTCCGTAAACTAACTCGTCTCAGCTGCTACAGCCGCCGCGCCCAGCCCTCTTCGTCAGCACTCGGCGTTACTTTTTTCCTCCACGGCGCGATGGTGGATTTCGCAAAACTACTTCTCTAGGATCTTCTGGTGAATTAGAGTACGTCCTCACAGCAATTTTGTTTTCTGAAACTGGAATCACAGCGTGGATACTCCGTGTTCCCGGCACTATTTTCAGACCTACGAATCTCCCAGTATTTAAAAATTCGGCCTCTACTTCATGTTCCTCTTTGCTGGTAAAATAAAATAAATTCCTTCCACATTACTGTTCGCCCAATCAAAAAGTTCCCTAGGGGTAGTAATACAAGTTCCTTGAAGGCTTGCATAAGCTGCAAGTCTCTTGATGGTTCCTCCTATACCGTCACAGGGATCTTTTCCGTGACTCGTGGCAAAAAAAGTGCCATTCGGCTGGGACTTGGAAATCCTCCTTGTGATACGTGACATTGCAGAAGTTCTTTCTGTTTTTATATTGACCAGCCGCGCCGTCACTAAAGTAATAAATTTTACTAATTTCAGAAAATTTCTGGAAAAGACAGTAGAGTAGTTTCTTCTGAAATAAGTGCACTGCAGCAGAATCATGTACTAAATAATCAGAAATTATTGACACACACAGATGTTGCAATGAATTATCTTCAAAATTTCTGTAATAAATAATAAATGGATGTATTGTTGCTTGAGATTTGTTCCAGTGGCAACCTTGAATCGCATCCTGAATAACGAAACTATAATTTTCGGAGTAATCACCAATGACAATTAATTCTCCTGGTTGAACGGAGTTTTTCAATTGTTTTAAATATGATGATTGAGCTCTCGCTATAAAGTTATGAGCTTTGAATTTTTTAAGGTAGGTGATAAAATTACTGACGAAATTTTCAGCATTTGCTTTAACAGTAATAATTTCGGCTCTGTCAGTTGTTGTCCACTTTTTGTAAATCATTTCTTCAACAAGGTTGTTTTTAAGGCTGAAATTTAATAACTCAGAAAGAGTTTCTGATTCTGGGCACTCACTGCATTTATTGAGAAAGCAATTAGGAGAAGGGCTTTCACAAACCAGCTTTTTAATGAAACAATCAATTGTGTTCCTTTGTGCATCATCTTGATGAATATGTTCCAAGCTCATACACATCAATTTCGTGTTTTCGCATATTGTGCACACGCAAACATTGTGAGTGCCTGGTGATCCAGCTAAGACACATTGCTTTGGCCGCATACCAGCAAAACTCGAGAACCCGATTTTATAATTTGGGTGTCTTTTTTAAATTCTCTGTACAGCTCTTTTAAATTCCCTAAAAGTAGCCGTTTTTGCTTTTTTACTTTCTTACCCTTTTCTTTGACAGATTTTGTATCCTTCATGCCAGCCATAATCCTACTTATATCATCCTCTTGATAAAAACCTTCTACAAGATCTTTTACATCACAAGGAAGATTGCGCTGATATTTTCTGTCAGGGTAAGTCATGACACCCTTCTGATTTTGTGTTAATTTTGCCGTACGAGCTACATGAAGAGATACGCTAAATTCGACCATTATTTTTTGTTCACTCCAACTTTTTGGCAAACACGTTAAAATCATATATTTCTCATTAGCTGTTTTCACATTTGAAAAATTTTCTTTGAATTGTGTTAACATTTCTTCTCCATCATTGCTTTCTGTACTCACATGAAATAATTCAGAAACTGCTTTATTTACGGCACTCACCTTTCTCCTTGCGTACGATTTCTCTCGGGTTTGCTTTCGCAATGACAATGGTGATTGACCCAGAGGAATCAAAATGTTGTTTACATTACTGATCGTGGCTTCCTCTGCAACTCCTGGGGCTACGTACTCCTCTTCACTTGATTTTTTCACTTCACTGTCTGTTTCAGTTGAGTCACTAAGATCTGTATTGGGTATTTTAGATATTTTGAGACGACACAGATCGCATATTGCTTCACCTACCACTAAACTCGATATTTTCTTCCGCATCGCCTCTGTTATCTTTCTCTTACCCACCCGACTTTGTGCTTCTCAAGTCCGAATGGATTGCAGCACCAAAGCGTGTTAAACGTATTCACAATCTTCGGCATTTTCTATCACGATGTATCACTGAACAGTAACACTCGAAAACTAAGCCTGTAAAGTGGTGTCAGGATCCCTTCGAAAGCATCGATGGATATCCCTAGGGAATGAACTTGGCGGTGCCTGCCTACGACCTAGCCTCACCCCTCGCTCGGCAAGGGCACGCGACTTTCAACCTTAAGAGCAAAATGCGCGTATACTTTTTTACTTAATAACTTACGTATTTTTTAAGATTCCATCGCGACACTTTGCAGAATGGTTATTTATTGGTTCTTCTTGCAGTGTGTAAAATATGAAAGAAAAGAAAATGTTGTTTTTGAAGAAAAATGTATTTGTTTAATTTATTAGCATTTTTATTATAAACAAATGTCTCAATCCTTAATATATTATCAACTGCTTAAAATATGATCATTTATCTTCAAAATAGTGTGCCCGTTTTTGAAGTTTTATTCATTTTTTGAACGTCATAATTATTTTCATTATAGAGTACATTGTGTCATCGTCCATGTTAACCCGCAATTGTTGCTAAACTACCAAAGATATTAATTCCATACATTGTCTTTTAACTGTTCATTATTAGTAGATTAACATAATAAAATATGAAAAAAATCTGAGACTCACTGTCAGAAAACTTGAAATTTTGCATGGAATGACCCAATGCCACAATGAATAATCTTCCTTGCCCGAGGCGGGATTCGAACCCGCAAACCTTCGAGCTGAGACTGCTTTCGCCCGACCGCCTGGGAGATGTTGTCTATCTGGATCAGCTGGACCGACCTGGGTGGCTGACTTAAAGATTAGTTTATGTGGCTTGTTAATCTCATTTCAAAGAGTTGCGGGATCGAGTCCCGCCTCGAACTTGGATATTTACATGTGTTTTAAGGCACAGATGACACGTTGTTCTCCCAACAACCATGTATCGCCTTACTACCCTCAACCTTCCGTTCTCAGCGACGTGGGGGACTCAGGGGCTGGGGACACTTGAGCCCACGCCCGCGCTACATCCGGTATATGGGTTCGAAATCCCCACATAACACATGGGCATACTAACTTCTTCGCCCACCTTGTATCGCCTTTTCAAATCCCATGCCTTAATTTTACAGACGCCGCTACTCTCCCGAGAACCCGCCTCGACAAGAAGAACCTTCCCTATGGCTAAGATGGTTCAACGGGCGGCCGAAACTTGAAGGATACAGCTCAGCGAGGCAAAGGAAGGTTGGGAATGGCGACGATGAGGAATGCTAGGTGAGTCCGCGAAGAACTGGAAATTACGGAAACTGGGAGAATGGAAGAACAAAAAGGTAATAGAAAACGATCTAAAGAAAAATACAACATAATGTTCATAATCCTGATTAGGATATCTTCATTTTACTCAGTCATTGAAATTTATCTTTTCAATTAAATCAAAAATAGTATTATTTTGGGACGAATTTAACCATTTGAAAGCTTAATCTTGTAACAAATGATGCAAGATAATTAATATGACATTTAACATTTTTTTATTTAAGATATCATTATTTTCTTTTTAACAGTCAGTATGGCATTTCTCATTCTAGGCCGTTAAGAAATTAAGGCACAAGTTTTACACACTGAGTCACTAAGCTTATACTGAGTCAAAATTCCAGTTGACGATGTAAAAAGCTAGGAGAATTTAAATACTGGCGCTCAGACATGAAAATGTTCTTCTTTCAGTTAATTCTCTGAGGACTTCTAAAAAACATTCATAATAATGATTAATTTACTCATATTTTCTGCCATAAATCGTATGTTCATCATGCATTGCCATTGCAACTTACAATCATTCACTTTCAACAACAGAGCTTTTACCCCTTTCTGCTTCCGAATTTCAATTCCAGGTGTTACCACTTAACTTTGTTGCGTGGCAGACATTTTCTCTAAACAATGCGTGTCAGGAATAAAACGCTCCTCTGTAATTTACCTTCTCTGCTGTTGTCTCCTTTTCACGTAATAACTCAAAACCTCGGTCCATTACGTTGGCATGCGTTAAACAGCCGTGTTTCAGAGGATGTCACTGAAATATTCGTGAGGCTCAGTCTGACAATTTACTACATGAGAGTTAGTGAGAACACTGAAGACTTGTTGCAGGAGCCTTCACCCGGAAAGGGTTTCCCGGAGAAAGTAATTAGTTCTTCCGTGAACGCTTTTGTTTAGGCATTTCTAAGGGTCAATTAAAATATTACTTAAATGTTAATTCAGCATTAAATTAAATATAAATCACGCACCACATATCCAGGATATTAGTGAAGCGTTGCTCTTGCTGCTTCATTTCTCCTGTATGAGGGTATTATTCTCTGTTACTCTTTCCTCCGGTTCACATATAAGTTGCATCAAGTACTGCTGATAACTGATTTCTCCGTTGCCTAATATTGTATTCAAAAGCATAAATTTGTTAACATTTGAAAACGTGATCTAATTTTTCCCGATGAGCGTTCACAATTAATTATTATGCAAAACACATTGTACTACGTAATGTTATATTCTTGGAAAGAAAATTGGAACACTGGAAACCGTCAAGGCAGAAAGTAAAAAAGAGAGAATAAGAGGATTGAAAATGAATAAACAGTGCATGGTAATGTTTATTTTAACCAAAACAATGAGTACAATTCATCGACGCGAAATCCTTCGTACATATATCAGTGCAGTGGATGTATCGTGAGTGGTTTACGTTGTTTTTGTGGCCAAAGACAACGTGATTTGCTCTATCTATTGACTTTCAATCTCAACTATATTTATGAAATTTTCTTAGTAATTATACATTTATTTCTTTAATTCGGAAATGACGGTTTTCTTGATTTGTAACTTTTCTTGCGCTCCGACGACATCTTGTCAACATTGTACGCCAACCAGGGAACATTTTAAGACCACGAAGCAGCAAATTACTTTAAGGTAAGTACAAACACATTCATCTGTGTTGAACTACTCGTTAATTGAGATAAGCAAGTGCATAGTTAATGTTGTAAAACAGTGTTTTTAAGTTTTATGTTGTGAGGATTAGAAAAAAACAAAGTTGAAGTGAGTTTATCTCTGCACTATTGTTACATCGAGTTGCGGAAAAGGTCTTTCGTACGTCCTTGGACGTAATTTTTGAGGAAAATAGTGGAATTCTGCCTCCTTGGCCTCTGAACGAGTCGATGAGTTCAAAGCCAAATGACGGCGTTCAGCTGCACGGCGATGCCGTTAGGCGTCTCGCGTTCTGCTGATGATTTCAGTTTCGACACAACTGCTCCAATCGATCGTGCTACTTCATGCCTCTTCTGTTGGTTCTTGCCTTGTCTGTCTTTCGGCGCAACAACCTCTGACAGAAGTCTCAGCCTATCAGCGGCGTCCCTGGCCTTCTGACCGGGGGTTACAGGGTACGTGCGGTTAGCAGTAGGCATCCCTACGCTGTGTTCTGGTCTTCTCGACTTGAGAAGTAAGTTTCCTCCTCGTCCTACAACAACGTATACTGGGACGTTGCAAGAAAAACGTACACTATAATCTTGCCTGACCGGGAATCGAACCCGAGGGTTGCGTATGGAAAGCAAGCACGCTGACCATGAGCTATTACCGATGGGCTCTTGCCTCCTTATCTAGTCAAATTTTCTAAAAATGGCAGTGTTGTAACGTTTTTAATGATTTTTCATACGACAAAACTTTTTACTTTAGAACTCAAACATATTTTGGTTTAGCCAAGTTTATAAATTTCTTTAAGATTCAACGGTTTATGAACACACTTGCCTAACAATAACGCAAAGTGAATTTGGAAGCTCCCAACCCGAACCCACTCACTTCGATGGCCTATGAGCAGAAATACGCAACTTGCGCTCGCGCATAAACGAACGAAATTTTAATTTTTAAGAATATTTGGAAATATAATGAAATGTTTGAAAAAAAAATTATATCACCTATAACTGGCGGAATGCTATGCGTAAGACTTTTCAAAATTTTTTTCACGTCATAAATTCAACTCTAACAAGTAAAATTACACTTTACTCTATCACTATCCCAACAGTCCAAAAAGAATATTCCACGAATGAAAATTAGCTCGTGAGTAGAATATTTCTTGCGCCAGATAAGTGAGTAGATGTTTGATGCGTCAGCGCCGAAGGAGCCAATCACAACATA
Organism: Acheta domesticus; assembly: GCA_031308135.1. Lineage (NCBI taxonomy): Eukaryota > Metazoa > Arthropoda > Insecta > Orthoptera > Gryllidae > Acheta > Acheta domesticus. Next base: position 29,183,413 of record JAHLJT010002406.1, on the reverse strand, counting down.
CCCAACTCTAATTTCGCTTGTCACTGGGAAACAAGCTGTCCTGGCTACTGTTTGCATAAACAGAATACAGTTTCTCACCTGTGGCCCTGTTTTTCAGAACGTGTTATATATTATAGACCGGTTTTCACGCCTACTTAGCCATAGGTTTTAAGAAACCGTACGAGTAAATCAATAACGAAAATCAAATCACCATTTAGATCGGATCGGGCGCTTTTTTTTTGCCCCGTGCCCCAGCTACCGTGCACGCCCCCCCCCCGCCCCCCAGGCACGCCCCCGCGCGGGCCCCAACGAGAGCCGACCCCATTACGCCCCAAATGACCTGCATTACTGCAGGAATGCCGTAATGGACTTCAGCGCAGGAGGGAACTTTTCCCGAGGAGGTCGGAGACACTGTCCGAGGCGCTGGCTGGCTCGCGGCCGGGCGGGGCGGGAAGGGGAGGGGCGGGGCGGGGCGGGGCGGGGCGTGGGCGTCCCGACGCCGCCGGCGGCACCGCCGTTGCGGGTGCGCCCACCTCCGCGCGTCGTGGTTCTTTTGCAGCCTTACGCACAACAATTCGTAATCTCCGCCCCGCGATATGAAACCGGCTTAACTACACTTTATAAGGTCTGAAAAGGCGTATAGAAACCACGCGTCCAACGACCTTAAGATCCTTGACTCTGGGAGGGCCACAAAAAAACCGATTATGCGGTTAGTGAGTAGTATAACATGCGGGGCGGGGCGGGGGAAGGGGAGGGGCGAGAGACGCGGAGCGTGAAGAGAGCGTGGCTGTGTGCGTCTGAAGGAAGAGAGCGGCCGAGAGAGAAGGGCGGTGAGAAAGAGAGAAAAAGAGCGTGGAGGCGCCTGGGGAGGGAGCTCAAGGTCAGCGCATCACCCGCGCCATCATCGTGGCCGCTGGCCGCGAGGAGGAGGAGGAGGAGGTAGCAACAACAACAACAACAACAACAACGACCGGACCGCGCCCCCGGTCGGGCGAAGCGGCCGAGCGGCTGCGCGTCGCGTCGCGGCGGCCGCCCCGCTCGAGTTCGTGCCCGAACCGCGCGTCGAAGTCTCCGCGTCCCGCAGCCCAGCGCCAACACACATTCCAGTCAGGGAAACCAACCTTCCAACTCGGGTCAACTTCGGTGGATATTTTTAACGTTTAGTTTCTAATAATTTACAACAATTTGACAGTTTTTAAAAATAGCTGTCAGCGAATTGTTTCTTAGTGGTAAAGAATTTCTTAAAGAAATTACCTGGATATTATACAGAATATCTTACACAGATTTAATGCAACCGGAATGGCAAGTTTAATACATATTGCCTCTTGATCCCATTCAAGGTTTTCACTATGGTGCAGTATATTGATGAGCAATATAATTTATTAGAGGCTCGCCTCGGAGAATAGTAAAATTTTACACAATCAAAAGTTATCCTATAAAATAAATGGTTATTTCTCTAACACTCTTGTCTTTATTTGTAATTATTTCATGGACAGCCCTTGAATTACTAGAGAATCCAAAGTCATAATTCTAAGGTCATAATTATTACTGATATTTATCGTCGTAAGCTCGACTGAAATCAACCCTCAATTACATCGAGAAGAAGGCAGCAAATAAGCATTTTCAAAGCACAGGCACACTAATTTGTAAGTCTTCTAAAAAATGCACCCATATTTCGGTCCAGAAGGTTCCATGGAAAGCTGTTTATGATGCCACGTGTGATTTGTTGCTTGGCTATTTAGAAACCAGAAAATCACATATTGAATTAAAGAAGCGTCAGCGTCTGGGGACTTAAGGCTTTTTCCAGTTGCTCATTTAACTTTCTAATCATCTCACATCACACGTGACGGCAACCGGTTATGAGTTCTTGGCACAAGATATCCCCGGAACTAGCCTTCTATAGAGATCTAACAAAAGAGGAAGTAGTAGTCGCTAAAAACTATCAAGCAACTTTAAACATTCTTGAAGTTATAATTTACTAGGCTTTCTGCATCACGGCTGTGTGTAAAAATCTTTCGTTCGTGAAAATTATTCTTAATTGCATTATCTAGGAGACATCTAATGATATCCTAATAAATTAAAAATGTATTCTTCTATCGACGCAAATGGTAAAAATCTTCATTTTTCTGAGTTAACAGACCAGTGTTGTAGGGCCACCCACATCAGTTGTCAATGTCTGAATCTTCCAGATATAGGTACTAAAAATTAAAGCTGTTTTGAAACTATACATATCGTTAAAATATTAAGAAATCTATAAAATGATCAAATAAAAGCAATCTCACGCTCAATAATTGACTAGCACTAATACGTTTACCACAATATACAATGATATACCGTAAAAGATCTGATTCGTAGTACATATTATTATAATATAATACTTAATGGTACTCTTTAAACAACCAATAATATTTTAATGGACTTTGATTGATCATGACTTGTTTAAATGTGTAAACACGATATGTCATTAAAGTTTGATTTTAGTTACTTTACATGTCAACAGAAGTTGCTCTTTAAAAACTGTGATTTCATAAAATAATATTTGTTATTACCAGTAAGCAGTCAACATGTCATATTAATGGAGGTTCCCAACAGACAATTGAACGTCATTAAGTGTGGTGCACATCACGTTTAGGAACTTCTTTCGGTCATATCCAATGACACAGTAATATATATTATTAGCAAGCGCCTTCGATAAGCCTTTGAATGAAGCGAATAACATGTCGCGCTCCAAGGAGAGAAATAAAGGAAAGCGACTGCGAAAGGAGAACGAGAAGTGCGGATCCGGGTTTTAATCCGGTTGAGAAAGAGGAGACGCGCGGCTGACGAGATAGGACAGGACAAAGAGAAGGCGAAAAAGAACAGAGAACGGGCAACACAAGCCCACGACGCAGAGTCGAGAAGCGACATGCAGCGTTCTCATTCGGCCGACAATGCGTCCTTTCTTCGTGGGGCTGACGCGACGTCCACCCACCCTGCCACGCCCCCTCCCCCCTCCCCGCTCCACGAAGCACAAAGCGCCTCGGACGGCGACGAGCAATTGTCAGCGTTCATTCACTAAACTCGCGTTGCATTGCCTACTCTCTTCACAACCGTGCACAATGAACACGCGTACAGGATGCAATGAAGGCGATGTCGTTAGGACCTGCAGCACAGGATCCTCGCCCGGCCTAGGTTGCGCTTGACATTCTCGCTGGAGTTAGGAAAACTCTTGTGCGCAACGCTCGACCGCAATGTATACGATACAAAGGTTGTTCTCATCGACAGTAGACATCAAAAGGAGTTATCGTTGAAAAATTGAAATTTTCAACTTAAAAGTAAACCGCTGTTGTACGGGTACAGCACCCAGTATTAGCAGCAGGTCCTAACAACATGGATAAAAATAAATTGGTAGATAGGTATTTTTAAAGAAAAAGTCACAAACAAATTACTTTCTCGGTACTGCTGAGTTGTTAATTTCTCTTGGGCGACAAGGTAGAACGAACATTTTTCATGAAAGCAATAGCAGAACATTTAAATCCCGACTGACTGATCAAATCAGATAAAAAGTTTTGAAAATAGATGAAAATTTGAAACACTAAAATTAATGAAACTAGTTCGCCAATCTGGAATAGAAATTGGAAAATCGTCTAAAGCAAAACACAATATCAGATAATTCAAAAGGATATGTAACTACACATGTCACGAAATAGTAACAAAGTTACAACTGTTAAAGCGATTTTGTATTAGTTTTGTAACAATGGTTTTGTATTAGTGGAAACCCCAAAGCGTTTGAGTCTCACTGAAATGATATTGAAACTACGTTCCTCATTAAATCCAATTTATATTACGTATCAGCCCAGTTACGATTTCCTCTGCCCTGCTGAGCTAGTGAACTAAAGAAAATTCAACGGAAATCAATTGAACACGAGTGTGGGTAAATTATAATATTTAAATAGAAACTACATGTAAGAATGGAATATATTTTAGATGTTTCGCTTACATTTTATCATATTATACATTCAATTAATGGCAGTGTCTTTCAGCGCGTCGTGTTATTTAAATTGAATACTTCGCACACCCAACACCAAGTAATTCGTAATTTTAGATTTCTTCCATCTCGTAAAGTCGCAAATGTAATGGACAGTTATTCTTGAGAACTAACAGTTGTCTGGCGCGTGTTGTGGGAGTTCTTTGACATTTGATGGCACCAAGAACACAAACTCAACATTCATCCAGGCGTTCCGAACATGCTAAACATGTATGTTTTATTTCTTAGTGCATTTTCATGGAGTTTTAACAACATAAAAAGAGTCAGAAGTATTGAAGTACACAAATGAGCAAATCATATATAATCATCGAGCTAATAAAAAGCAATAGATTCTTTTGTAATGTCCATTTTATGGACTCAACCACAGAGAGGAAGTCCCATCAATATTGTTAGCGCTGGCATTTTTACTTTCCCGTATACGTACGTATATACGGAGTAATATACGTAGTATAGGGAAAGTTAAGTAATGCTGCGGAAAATCGATTTCGAGATTTCAACGGAAATACAGGTTTTGGGGTCCACTGATACCGGAAAAGTGTTTTTTTTTCCCAAAACGGTCCGTCCGTCAGTGTGTGAACAACACTAGCGCCTAACCCATTAATGCGATTTCTTCCAAATGGATATTTCCCGGTCGATCTGCGACCGCTCAAGGCGCCGCGATTTTGAAAAACTTTCTTCAAAATTTGGGGATACTTTACATGAAGCACCCGGACTTTTTCAAAATTTTCTCAAAAAAATGGCTCCAAAACTTTCCCTTTAAATTTCTTGTAAGAATAGAGTAAAATAGTGTTAAGATGGCATAGGTCCCATTTTCACGGTTAACTCTGAATTTTTGAAAATTGCAAAAGTTTGAAGTTTTTTCGGCGTCTTCCTAGAACTACAAAATTGAAGAATTTTCCTTCAAATAAAATTTGTTGTCCAAAGTGAGTTCTTTCATTAAGGTCATGTATATTTTTGAAACTTTTAGTAGTTTTTTGCGCAATATTGCACGGAATAATTGAAATTTTAAAAATTACAAAAACAAGATTTTCTCAAAAAACCACTAAAAGTTTTTTCTTTAAACTTTTAGTAGGGATAGTGCTAAATGTGCTCTATGAGATGACATTAACGCCATTTTGCTCTCTTCTTTTGTTTATCAAAACTTACAAAAGTGTAATTTTTTTGACTTGTCTCCCACGTCGGTAATATTTAAATTAGTGGCGGTTTATTCACATTATTATATTTATGGGTATATGAGCTTTAAATAATGTCAAATAGTTTCTCGAAAATTGAAATAACTTTCTGTGAAAAATAGCTCAAAATTCCGCATTTTCAGAAAACGCTCAAACGCCATTTTCTCTAAAATCGCTACAATATTTTTCTTCAAACCTATAGAACTGATAGTGCTAATTGCACTCTTTAATATGACGTAAAAGTTCAATTTGAGGTATTTTTTGGTATACAATTGTGCAAAAACTACACATTGTATTTGTGAGTGTGTTTTAAATGACTTAAAATGAAGTTTTTCCAAAACTCAAAAATTTTGTGTGAAAAAAGAGCTTCAAATTTCCATTTTTATTACCGCTTAAATGTCATTTTTTTAAAAAACTATTCCAAATTTTTCAAAGAAAATTGCCACTTAGGATGAGTTTTTTTGTGTTCTTTAATATTTTAAAATTAACATTTCCATTCTGGCATTAGGAAACCGAAAAATTAAGAAACTGTCAAAAAACAAATGTACTTTGTGCGGCCATAGATTGGCAGCTGACACGAGTATTTGGCAATTCCGAAAAGCCAGCCGAGACGAAAGAAAATAGAAAACTAACTCCGGAAAGTCTGTGACATTCTGTTGCACCACTAGTTAGAATTCTGAGAAATGGACACAAACTCTTTCATTGTCCCGGTAATAGTTGAAACTTGTAGGCTATAATCTTGATCAGTGATCAAAATATTCCAGTAGATTGACTTTAATATTTATTAATTCAACAACGCAGCTATTAGCACCCGACTGTTCCAGCCAGCGACGAATTCTTCTCTAATTCGCAAGAACGCAACTTTGCGCGTTCTTGGCGTGAATGTGTCAGCGCGCGGTCATGTTTATGCTATTGTGTTGGCGACTGTTTGCCTGCGTCCCGCGCCCCTCCCCATCAATCAACGCACCTGACTCGCGCGCCGTCCGGTTGCCAAGGACGCCGCGGAGCTGTCAATCCTGGAAGGAGTCACCCCGAAGAACATGTGACGATCAGTCATTTAAACACGCCGGAGCGGCAATAAGGCGCTCGACGCGGAATCAGGGGGAATTGATTGATTGATTGATTGATTGATGGCTAGAGATTCCGGGGGCGTGAACAACAAGCTCTTTCGTCCCGTAAGTGTAGTGCGTTTTTTCGCCCCATAAGTGTAAGGGAGATGGCGGTGATCTTCCCCCGCTGGATGGGGAGATCCGGTGCCGACCTACCGTCGACTAGTGGGGTTTTCCCTCAATCAGGTATCTCCCACCAGCGGGGCACTGCCCCATCCAGGACAAGTTTTAAGCCCCCCGACCGATCTCGCGACATGTGTGGTAGTGTAGTGCATGTTAGTGCATGTTGGATGTATAAGAGGTGAGGATAGGACAAGGAAGAGGAAGGAAAGATCGCGCGCGGTCCGTGGCCCGTTTGTTAGGGTACTGCTCCGGCATTCGCCTGGTGTTGATCGGAGAAACCAGGGAAAACTACCGATCAGAGCAGCCGGCCTTTAGAAATCTCCTCCACACAACGACTGAATTCGAACTAGTTGACAAGCTAGTGTGGGAAATGCTGCCGCCGTGGGGAGTAGAGCCCTATGCCCTCCCCGGTGAAATGAGGGGAGGTAGTCGGCTGTTTGCGCCGAGCAAGCGCAGCCTGGGCTGGGCTTGGGCTGACCCGGTGCGGGCCTCTTTGGGCGAAGCGGGATTCGCGTAGGGGAACAAGGGAATCTCGGGCGGGGCGCTGCGGCCGGCGGGCTCCTTCGGGGCTCCCCGGCGCGCGAGGGAACTCCAAGAAGCAGCGCCTTCACTCACATGTAAAGTCCATGGACAAGGACGGGAGTAGCTTATTTCCACCTATTTAGCCTGACTTGTATGTCAATTGCGTATTATAAATAGATACATATGTATAGACAGAGAAATATTGGAATAATAATTTATTTCAAGAGGCTTATTCCCCGGACTGTTTCAGGGATTGTTGCCCCATCATCAGGCTGTGAAATTAAATGGTAAAATAAATATGTATTTATGGATCCTAATTCCTTCATAATATACACAGTATGGTTTCGTATATTTTGTTGTCTCTGTGTGGATCGGTGGGTAGTTAAGCTTTTCTCTGTCTTAGCTAAAACACAAACAGACTGTAATTTCCACGAATAATCGTTCAAAAATTATCGTAAATTTGTTAACAGTTATAATTAGAAAAATATATAATAAGCTTATATTCATTAGACTATATTACTTATTTGTACGTATTTATTTTAGATACCTTTATATGCAACTAAGGTCATTGACAACCACTATTAATTTATATACTAATAACAGCTTTTATAACTTATAAGAAATAGAATTAATAAATACAATAAAATACATATTATAAATTACAACAAATATAAATATTAAGCACAACAATTTAAATCATGTTATGAAGACCAACAATATTAAGGTATTTTAACATTGATTTGCAACCTTCAATTGGATCAAATATTTCATATATGTCGTTTTGATGCCAAGACATGTTCTTAGGTTGTGGAGGCTTAAACATTCAAGGATAATGTGAGATGGTGATAACATCCCTCCGCATTTGGACAGTGTCTGGGTCGGTTGGTTTGTTTATTAGATGGGAGTGAGTAACAGAAGAACGATCAATTCTGAATCTTGCTAACTTTTCTTTCTTGTCTACTTAATTTAATGTTTGGAATATTTAAATTTGTCGCAGACTCTCGTAGGAATTTAGTTGTTGACGCTTTCCATTGGCTTTCTTTAGTGGATAAATATGCAACTGTCAATATCACTTTCTAATAACTGAGTTCTAAAGATAGTCAATTGCCAAGTGAAACCTAGTCTTACTTCAAGGTCCTTCAGCGCCAAAGATCAGTTTAAAACAAAAAGTCTCTAAATATTTTCCTTTTGTAAAAAGAAAATGCGTATCATATTTATTGTACTTTTGCTTAGACATATTTTTACCGACTTTTCAACTTTTTCGATGCAATTTAAAAGATTTGATTTCATTGTTTACGGAGCCCTGTTAGATTATGACTCACCATATAATGAGAGGGTACAGCAGGGAGAGGAGCGTCATTTCGTGCAGGTAACCCTAAACCATTCGAGACAGAAACGAAGACATTGTTCCTCCCTTCGAGGTGTGCCCTGTGTAAGAAGAGAACCGAAGGCAATAAATCATGAACATCTGGTCTCAGTGCTGGAATGCCCGTCGCTGGAGATGTTCCAACTCCCAGGTGTATTGTTTGGGCCAGAAGAGGAGAAAAAAATCCGTGAAATGAATGCGAGGAGCAACAGATGCTTTCTACTCAGTAAATAATACGTGTCTGATTGAACAAACCTATGATTGCAATAACCAAAGTACTTTCTCTCTGTCTGTCTCTCTTTCATCAAACCTAACTTTTGGCACCCAACACGGAACTGTTTTCGATGAACGAGTGTAATGAATTACAATGAAAGACAGTTGTACACTTTATTATATAAAAAACAAGTGTTCATACTTATTTGCTAAAAAGCAAATGTCTGAAATTAATAAAGTAGGTTAATTTTACAATCACTTACGAGGAAACTCCGTTTCAGTCACAAATGTACTTTGAAGTATATAATAATTTCCTTACTGAAACATTTCTCAAAAATTATGGATTTGCATTGCTTGTATTTTTATTGTAATGAAACGTTATATTCATAAATACCAAGATTAAAAAGTTAATGGCATCATGTAAAGAGAGATGAAATATGTACTGTTTTATGTAATGCAAGCCACGTCTAGTTACCTGATGAATGCAATATGCTCTGAATTCTCCATCAAGTCTCGAAAATACAACATCTCAACCGCTCCAAGATGTTCATACAACCCAAGAGAAATACAATTAATAGAAATGAAATGTCAAGGTATCATCTAATGTTTAGTTTGTTTGTTTATTATGGTCATTAAGAAGAACATTATTACGAATACTTCAACGTTGTAACGAATTAATACTACGTACATGTATGCTGCAATATTTAATGACGTTACCATTTTTTAAAATGAATTCAGGAATCATCAAAATCAAGTATATTGTAGGAGTGGATAGCAATTTTTAGATTCTCGCCCTTAACAAGGAACTTCTTAAGAAGAGAAAGTTATGTGATCGTGCGTCAGAAAACCGGCGAATTTTCACAAGAAAAATTCTTATCGTCGGGTTCTGATAACGAAAAAGGATAAATCCAGTTGTGAAATATAGAAAAAAATCCTCTAACACGTGTTGTAGCCAGAATCTGTGTTTTGTTGGTTTGATCAATTTTTCTGGTTGGTGCATATTATTGTAGTTATAGGAGCACATTTTGCATATTTCGTTAAAATAGAGAGTTCTCTGTAAGACATTTCATGTTTTCATAGAAGAAGAAATTTGTGAGTGTTCATCGATTAGCATAAGCTTATCACAGTTTACGTTTTGTTTTTATTTTCTATAGATGATAAAACACTTGTGCAAATGTAGGATATTTCTTGATATATTTTTGAAGCAGTCACAGGAAATGAAAGAGAACATACGAGTAGAATGCACTTTACTAAAGTGAATATTTACTTCAATTATTTCCCCCGCAAAGTAAGCTAGGTTATATTATGTTTGCCTAAAAATATACCTCTTCATTCCAAGCATGGTTTTCGTGAATATTATCAAGAAAGGTTTTGTGCAGGAAATGAAATTTAGTTCTTTTTAATTGCATGTTAAAGTGCGTGTTTGAGAAATTTTACTTCAAAAGCACAATTGGAACTTTTTAGGGGCGTAACATGGCTCTCCCTGTGAACAAGTCTCGTGGAATGGAAACGTGGGCTGGGCGCGAGCCGACCTCCGCAAGTGGGCCTCGCTCATTAGGCCGGCAACCCGAGCCCCGCCGCGCCCCGCCGCCGAAGCGCACGCAACGCTCGATACCGCTTCCCAATCGCCTTCAGTTAAGATGTACTCGTCTTCCTTTTGACACTTTCTTAGAAGAAGAAGAACATTTTTAAGAACTCAATAATCACAATATAATAACTGTATATAAAACTAGGCTAGGCCCAAAGAGGCCAGCCATGTAATAGTTTTAAGTTAGCAATAAGTTAGTCTTTAAGTTAGTATTTTTAAGATACAGCCCTCCCTAACTCCAAAATCCTAATCGGTTGGAGTTCAAATGAATGCCCATAATGGAATAAATTCCCGCCCCTCCAGGGCAACTGGACGGGGGGGGAGAATGGAAAAAAAAACTGACACTTTCTTCCACAGATGGTCTTTAAAGAGCGTTCCAAAGGGACGAAATACGGTTTTTTCTGGAAGCGACAGTATTCACTTTCAACGTTATAGTTCAAGACAGGACTCAACGACTTTCGGATACCGTTTCACATAGGAGAAATGCAATTTTTGAACCCAATATATTTGGAAACGTGATGGAGAAGCGTGTTACGAAAATTCATTTATTTCAGCCCAAGTCAATTCCTTGATGGCTAAGCCATCCCCTCGCATCTCTCGTGAGGGCCAACTCACGCAATAAGGATACGTCAAAAACAAAATAGATCATAGACTGGGACATAACTGTCTCTTAAGAATATACTATTGATATGTAAAACTAGAATACAAACGTAATTGGATACTGTAACTTTGAAAATAAGGTCTTCAATTTTGTTCTTCCCTTGTGGGTACTGTTGTCCTTAAAATGAGTGTCGTCTACGCCGCGGTGTCGACTTGGTAATATCGAAATGTTTCTTCCGAAACCCCATTTATGAAACGCAAGTGAATGTAACTAATGATGTACTTTCCTATTATATGTAAAGAGCCATCAATTGAAATGTATTAACATAGACATCATTTATAACAGAAACAGCATTTTATTTTGGAAGGATTTCGTTGTGGTCCCCAAAGTTTTTAGATACTACATAAGACTTTTCCTCCTCAACTATTGCATTTTCTTCCCTTCCACGAATTATTCGGAAATAAAAGAAATTAGTTTGTACGCTCAGGCAAAGTTGTAATGATGAGATAAAAGAAATCAAAAGCAAGAGGAATGAAAAGTGATTATTTTCTAGTTTTGAGTCACAGTTGATAAAAAAGTAGTACGTAAAAGTAGTATATGTGGAAAAACTAAATTAAAGAACCAAGAAGCTGATAAGTATGCGTAAATTTTTTTACAATGTTACGAACCAGAGAAGATAAAAGTAAATATTGTTTGTCCAAGATTGTTGATCCCCACTTGCGTATTGCATTGAGGGGATTTGATCCAATTTGCCAGTGGGCGATGTTTGGCGCTTGGCTTTTGTTCGAGGCGCGGCGAGGCGTCGCCGCCGGCCGGCCGGGCAGGGCCGGGGTCCAGCGCTGGGATTTAAACAGAGAGGCCGAGCGCGTCCGCGGCGGCGCAGGGGAGGGGAGGGGGAGGCGGCGCGACGCGCAATGCGCGGCGGCGCGGGGTGACGACCCGGGCGCGCGTGGCCGCGGGTTCAAGGCCAGCCAGGCGAGGCGATGCGGCCAGGCGAGGCGAGGCGAGGCGCGGCGCAGCGCGGCGGTGGGCGGGGAGCCCGAGACAAAGGCGGCGGCGGCGGCGGAGGAGGAGCGTCCGCCGGTAGCCAGGGCGGCGGCGGCGGGCGGCGGGCCGAGAAACCTTGAGCCGGAGCCCCCGCTGGGGTAATTGGGCTGGCCGGCGGCCCCGGCCCGGCCCCCGCCCCCACGCCCAGCGCCCAGCGCCGGCTGCTGCCGCTCGCCTCGAACCCCCGTGGCAGCGGAGGAGATTTGTGTTTGGATGCGGGTCGCGGCTCGGGGCGCGGCCGCCGTGTAACACGAGGCGCGCCCGCCCCCGCCCCCCGCCCGTCCATCAGATCGCCCCCAGCCCCGTCCCCGCACGCGTGCCCGCGGGCCCCGGACGGGGTCCGGCACTTCCCGAGCGGAGGCCCTCGCGCTTATCGCGATGCGATTACGTTGCTCTCGATTCCCCACGAGAGGGCCGAGAGGCCTCTCGCCAGCCAGCCACCCCGCCCGCCCCGCCCGCCCGCGCAAGGCGGAGGAGGCGCGGCGCCCGACGCCCCCCGCGCACGCGCACGCGCACGCGGCGCGCGCCGTCCGGGAGAGGAGCGCGCTCTGAGCGCCTTCGCTTTTGACGACGCCCCCGCCCCGCACGGCCGGGGCCTGCAATCGCACGTCTTGGAAGGAGAATTCTGGGCTGTTCAGGAACCAACCATATAAGCAGTCGACTCCGTTTAAACGAAACGACTAGGGACTAGCAGTTTTTCGTTCACTATATCCGATGGCGTCAAAATTAAATAGAATTTCTCCACAATGATTCATTTTATTACTATGGAGCTGCGCTGTCCAATTTTGAAGGGCTTATGGCCCACATATCGAATACGGTGAAGCCGCGGGGCCGCACCGTCATTGAAGATGGTTTTTACCCGAACTACTGAGACTATACTGAAACGACTTTTATTCAGCATGATTTGAGTACATACACTGACAAAATTAATATATCATTAATTAAAAATAAGATGAAGTGTGCAATTGTATTGTATTTGGTTGGTATAATAAAATGTTTCAAAGCAGTCGCGGGCCGCCACTTGGGAAAGCCCTGCTACGAAAATACAGCAAAAATACATTAATGAGAACTGAAAATTTAAAAATCTTTATTTCCCCTTAAAAAATATCAATTACCATCACCTTAGGAGAGACTTCTTCGATTATGACATTCGACCAACATTTTTTTCAAGCGACCTAATGTCGAAATTTGTGACGCTGATGCCATACATTCTTTCCCAGGAGTCGTTAATTCCCAGGTCGTGTGAATCGAATCTTCTTATGCTTCTTTGTAATGGAAGTGAAACGGGATCAGTGACTTAAATTCACTATAACCGAGGGTTCACTATATCCAAGTTCACTATAACTGGAGTCGACAGTATATTTAACAATTGAAGGGCTTCTCGAAAAAACAGCATTTGTGGGAGATGAGAAGAAACCGTACACCTTCCTAGCTCAACTATTTTTCTTCTCTCGTTTCCTTTCGGACTTATGCACTTCAGGCTGAGTCGACATTAGCCACTGATGCATACAAGTTCGCACTACAAGGTGTCATCATTAACACCACTTTCTCAATTTGGAGTAATGCTGTGTTTTCGATAAATTTTTCAATTTTCAACAGTCATGTTCTGCATACTTGTTACAAAATATTGTCTGTTTTTTTCGCAATGGCAAGCGCATGCGCATTTTGAGCGTGTTCTGTTCATGAGCTTCTTTCCGCGCGGTCACAGGTGGTGGCGTCCTTCCTTCTGAAGAATTAATTCAACATTCACTTCGTTGCTCCGTTCTCTACACAGACAGATAATCAAGCAATGTTTTAACACTTAGACCACTGTATGTATCGTTAGCGATACAAACGTAAATTTTACGCCAGCCCATGTGTATATTTTTGATACACACAAGTAGGTACATTTCATTACGTATTTCCTTCTGCAACACAGATACAAGCAAACCAAATGGTAGAATTATGTATCTGTACTCTCCGAAGAGAACTGTCATTCGTCTGAAGTTGGCTGTACTGATATGACGTCAGTACCATTGTTGAGGTATGCATGCCGTCAATGAGAACAACAAAAATATGTGTACTATCACCTTTAGAGCAAGACGCCCTGATAGTCTGTATTAATGTGTTTTTGGGCAGCCATGGCTGTAAGAGAACCCTGCAGTTTCACGAAGCTATTATACATGGAGATGGTTTCGAAGTGTTACATCTGATAAACTTTGAATGACGAAACTATTACTTGTGGATAATAAAGGTTCTAATAGAGAAAGTCCTAAACGATGAAACAGTAACCTCCAAACCTACACAAGTATAGAGGAAAACTACGCTGGGCACATCTTTGCCCCCCTCCGCCGGTTTGCGCCTTTTTTTTTCTTTTTAAATCTGTATTCTTCCTGTTCAACACGAATGTTTTACAGGGAGTTTCAATATAATATTTCGTAACATTTTGAGACGATCCTGCTGCTACTCTGGTTTGCTTCATGTCGCACCATTCGTTTCAGAATAAATTCATACGAACTGAACATTGCAATACTGAACAATACATAATACAGTAATCCCTCGACATCCGCGAATTTGCTATTCGCGAGTTCCGAACATTCGCGATTGAAGAAATGCAACCGATTTTAACTTTCGCGACTTCAGCATTCGCGAGTGCGTCTTTTGGTTGTACTTTTTTGAAAAGCAAGCACATTTTCTTTCCTTATCAGCATTATCTGGGAAACGAACTCGGTAGAACACCGGAGCTCAAAATTGGAGGTAAGGGTTTGGGCCAAATGAACAGAAAACCATTCAGGATCTGTGTAACTCCCATTATAATGACCTCACTGAAGAGCAGCTTCGGGAAATCATCAGCAAAGAAAACCTCTTCGAACGTAATGAAGTAACAACTGCGTCCTGGACCCTATTTTAATGTCAAAGCTGTTATTGGCGTTTCTAAAATTTCAACAAGCTCTGGTGAAAAGGAATTTGAGTGTGGACGAACATGGAAATAACCTTGAAATTTAAGAGAGAAATAGAAGCAGCGACTTTTCCACGTTTGGGATATTAGAATAAAGAGGAGGGTGATGAATAAAAAAAATAACCAAATCCTACCTTCAATGTACTTTCAACTTTGAAATTAGTTTCAAATATTGTTTAATTTCTTCTCTTTGGGATAATAATTGTGAATTGTTTAGTAGCACTTACTAAGTTCTTTCGCGATTGTTCGTTAGAATTTTTTTCTTTCTTTTTTAAAGTTTTTGGATATCCAGGAACCTAAGCCACCTTTCTCATTAAAATAGAGACTCAACATTCGCGGATTTGACATTCGCGAGATTTTTTGGGAACCTAACTCTTGCGAATGTTGAGGGATTACTGTATCCGCGCTGCATTTCTCTTCGACGAAGTTATAGCTCAGTCTTTCCACTGTCAGTTCCGAAATAAAAACAATGTAACCGAAAAAATGTTCCCATTTAATGCGCTTCTGTCAATTAAATATGTTGTACAATAGCAATCAGCAAATTATTTAATACATCCTCTCTAATACGTTTATGCCCTATGTTCGCATTCAAAATACAATTCTTCCCAAGAAACAACTTATTTCTTTGAATTGCCCGTTGTGTCGTCCATGGTACCCTTCATGAGACTTTTCCTGACCAGAGGTAAACGTCTGTTTTGTGTTCCTGGAACTCTGTAACTAACTCGCAATTGTTTGTACTTAAAGTAGACCATTAGGTATTTCCCCGTTTCGCTTTTACCCTGTGGCAGGGAAGCGGTCAATGACCCCAACAGGTTGTCTGTGATTGTGCAGCCAACATGGAAAAGAAGAATGAAAACCAGGGAACAGATGTAAAGAATATAGAAGACTAAACAGGTTCGTAAATTATGCATCGTGAGTCTACATAAGAGTGTAAAGAATGTATGTTATTCCAGCTGTGGAGTGTTTGCAAGCGTGCTTTTTCACTCAGCTAATACGTGGTCAGTCTTTCTGTAAAACCTTTGTACCGCAAATAATAGATGTTGTCATTTGTTTTTGTGGTCGTGCATCTCGTTATACAAACATATGACAATGTCAAATACTGCACAAAAGTGGAACTATGCACGTTTCGCAAGCTGTGCACATTTAATGTTTCGCTTCAAAAAATTGGTGCCACAACCTAGAAGTGCTCGTGACGGTGACGTTCCTGATGCTGTAAAGCTCCTTCAATTTATTTGTTTGAAAGGGAAACAACAAAAATGTATAACAATACAAGACCTGCATAAAATATAAAACTCAAGCGTTGTGATAAATAAATAAGCATTTTCCAAAGAATTTCTGTAGTAAATCAAACTTGAACGACCGTGTTGTGCCGTTGCCGTCCATTAGCATGAATTGCTAATGTCTATACCTTCAGCTACTTTCATGACATTCATAAAAAAATTGCCATTTAATTTCATTAAATACCCTGAAGAATTGAGAGTAACTCGTCATACCCATGAAATATGCCTTATCATTGTTGTTCCTTCCTGTATTCCTTGAGCTGGTCTGCCAGCAAACCATCTCTGATGAAGACCTCGAAAAAGATGGTCGAAAGTTTCGGTCAGCCAAGATCTCAA
Source organism: Acheta domesticus (assembly GCA_031308135.1). Classification (NCBI taxonomy): domain Eukaryota; kingdom Metazoa; phylum Arthropoda; class Insecta; order Orthoptera; family Gryllidae; genus Acheta; species Acheta domesticus. The sequence goes on along the minus strand of JAHLJT010002406.1, from coordinate 29,167,112 downwards.
CTCTGGCCGAGGAAGCCTAAGAATTCATATTTATTCCTTTATTATATTCAATCTAATAATTAAAAAGAAAAAAGTATTCATCCTGCATGGAATAATCTCAAGCAAAAATATTTTCTTTAAAACGAATCTCTCCAACTTATCCACTTATTATTAACTATAAAGCAATTTCTTGGATTTCTAACCAGACCCCAATTACGTATCTTGGATTAAAACTCGATACTAAACTAACGTGGGAACCACACATTACATCAATAATAAACAAAACGAATGTCAAGCTTTTAAAATTATACCCATTTTTGAAGAAAAATTCTCATCTTTCTTTAGATTCAGCTTATGTATATTTAAATATATAATTCGCCCATCATTGACATATGCGTGTCCCATTTGGGGTGGTGCAGCGAAATCGCATATTCAAAAACTAGAGGCTATACAAAATAAATATCTTAGAAAAGCATTGAAAGCACCTTGGTTTATAAGAAACAATCAAATATTACACGAACTCGGTATTCTGTCTCTAAAACCCTGGATCCTTCATCTCTCAGATAAATTTTATACTTCCCTTATTTCTTCTCCTGCTTATACATCTTTTCAACTTGGAAAAACAGCTAATCCTTTCCCGCGAATCAAATCACGCTATTCAAAAGACCGTTTATATCCTCCATAGTTAACTTATTTCATGTAACTATTATTTATTGTAAAAAAATTATATGTATTTTGTACTATTTATAACCACAGTTTATTTCTAAGATCATTGTGAGTTCAAAAACAATAATACTTATACATATCTGTAACATGTTAGAGGGGTACTTTTGAAGTTTCTCCTCAAATTGTACTATGTTAATGTAAAAATTCACACACTTGAAAGACAAATTTTTGTCGAACAAGTATAAATAAATATATTTAAAAAAATCCTGCATGGAATAGTGATCTCATTTGAAGGTTTTAGTCCGAACGAATTCAGCACCTATCAAGTATTAGTAGAAAGTATCACACTTTTTTTCTCGTAAGTGTTCTTGCTAACCCTTTCCTGCAATTGTTCCTGCAATTAAACTGCAGTTGTTCACGCCTTCTCATTAATAAGGGTTTAATTATAATAATACAATTTGATTGTCATGAAATAATATACGAAACAATTATTAACATTCTCATTATCCCTAAAATACAAGGAAAACAAAAACGCAAACTGAAAGAAAAGAAAATAGTTTTACAGCCTCGTGTAATAGTAAAGAAGAGATTCTTTTTTACCATCATTGCCTTCTGTTGTAATTTTTATTCCATCAAAGTAATTCCACTGGCACTCTCTCAGACTAAGAATAAGTAGTTTTATTGTTTCCAAAGGTTAGATAATGTGATTTAGTGAAATATATATGTGAAAAGTTTTCCAGACAACCGTTCTTACCATACAACACGTTTTTTACCTCCTCAAATGTCGTAGAAAAAGGGAGAACACAAGTATATGACACATTATTCTTTTGAGTTTTTAACACAACTTCTGTTCGCCTATTCCTTAAACTTGTTCATATATCAAACTCATTTTATACAATGCAACGAAAAAGCGGTGTTCCTAGTGTGGAATCTCTTCAGAAAGTTATTTACACTCATGACTAACATTAATTCGTCTAGTCGTTAGCGTCCTGCAATACCACTGCTAAGGAAAACTAGACAGTATACGCCTAGGAATAATTTACATCTAATGAAAAAAATGTAGTTACATGCTGCATTTGCCATTTCAAAACTTCTCTCTTTTCCTCTAGGAATCGTTACATTATCTCATTACTGACCATGACGAAGTAAAACCTGTTAAAGGACCTTATAAATTCTACTTGTGGCCTATTGAAAGTAATTTGACAGCCCCGAAAACGATACTCTTCTGGTAACAACTAAACAAGCAGAGAGTCTACAAGTATTATAAACGTCAACCTTACTGCTATTGCGTCAATTTGCATACAGACAACTGCAAATTTGTTTTCAATTTGCAGGGTAAAAAAATATTAAATTTTATTAAAATAGTTCATTATTTACTGAAATAAGTTTTTAATTTTTTAAAAAGTAAAAGATTCAGAAAATAATTTTGTCATTGGAACAACCCTAGGATTCCCTCTCAAAGCACCCTCTCGAATCTACAAATTTCCAAATAATACTGGTACGTTGAACCCATTCTGGTTCCGACCGCTGAGCCGAGCACATCGTTATCAGTAGTCGCCTTCGTTTGCACCGGAGAGGCCGAACCAGTCTAGGCCCGGTCTTTCATGTGCAAAGTGTTGTTCCGTCTTGTGTTGACTGTGTAAACTAGTATTCTCATACTATTTTGTGTTTTTTTACTTGTGACTAGTTTCAATGTGTAGAAAAGTGTCATAAGTATTGAAGTTAAAATAACTACAGACTACTTCATGCGCTGGCGTAGGCCGGTGCATATCGGAATCTCTCAACATATTGAATTCTGATTCACAAAATGAGTTGATGTCGACCAACCTTCTGCAATCATCACTTGGTCATCAGCAAATATATCAGCAAAACATGGAGTCACAAAACATGGATCCCCATGCAAATGGCCAACACCACGTCTCAGCAGGTGCAGAATTCTATCTACAAAGTGGAACGTCCTCCAACGGAAATTTTCCCTCAGATCCAACTGTAAGTGACGGTACATCAACTGCTCAGGCAAGTACATTCACGAATGTTCTTTCACCCATAGTTCAGTCGTCCAAGAGACCGCGTAGTAACAGTGACCCAAATGAGCCGTCGAAGAAAATTAGTCAAGATCAAAGTGTAGAATATTCAATCCCCACTAGTAATAGTTTCAGCGCCTTACAAAATCTCCAAGACTCTGAGGAAATCAATCCGATCCCCCAGTGTTTGTGTATAACATTGATAACCTCACAGAAATTCACGATCTCTTAAAAACCACCCTAAAAAAGTGAATTTTCTACCGAGTTAAAATTTGGCAAGGTTAAAATTCAAACGGAAAACAGCGAAGACTACAGACTGTTAGTGAACATGCCTAAATGCTAATACAATCATTTCACACTATTACGCGACCCGTTATCAAAAAATTATCTATTGTAATAAAAGTGTTCACCAATCCTTTACTGAAGATCAAATTCTCGCAGAACTTGTATCGAAAAACTTTCAAGTTGTGAAAGTCAACAGACTACATAACAAAGAAGGTCAGCCAATTCCTGTCGTTTCAGTGAGTAATTGTGAAAGAAAATAGGTGGCAAGATATTTTTAATTAAATAGACTGTGTCATGCTGTTGTTCGTGTCGAACAGCGAAAAAACGTCTCCCAGGGCCAGTTTCAATGCTAAAGATGCCTAGACCTATAATCATACCAAACAACTATTGCAATAGAAAAATTCAATTGTGCTATTTGTACGGGCAATCATTTCACCAAAGATTGTAAGGAACCGAGCAACTTTGTAGCCAGTATGTAGTAAGTTGCAAAGTGAAAGGTCACAGGGTAAATGTGAGATCGAATGTTTGTTCATATTATGACAAAAATTGCAAAATCTTAATCAAACAAAAACGGTAAGAGAACTAAAAAATCCACCTTCAAACCAATAATAATAACATCAATAACAATAACAATAATAACAATAATTTTACTTATCAAGCTAGAGAGTTTCCTGGGGCCTGCCTTTCAATAATAACATTCCTAATTTTAAAATTTCTCAACTCGCTCACAAAATCCCTCTCCCGCCTCAACCAATGTTAATGATGCTTCTTCAAATAGTTCAACTAACAATGCAAACGGAAATTTTAACTTAAGTGAGTTCCTAACTATCCATATTGGTCAATTTCTTTGGTCGTTTAATTCAATCGTTCCTCCCTACTTTAATTGATAATATAAAAACCTCAATTATTAGCTCAATTTTCCAAAATCACGTTTAAAACACCATGCTTCAACAATCTAACATTTTAAACTGGAACTGTCGAGGTGTTCTAAATAAACGATCTGAATTGAAACATTTTCTGGTTTCACATGATATTGACATAGCATGTTTGACCGAAACACACCTTATTTCTTCCAAATCTTTCACAGTTCAAGGATACAAATGTTACAGACGTGATAGACCAGGGGACGTACCAGCAGGTGGAGTATTAATTTTAGTGAAATCCGGCATTCCGCACTGGACATCATCTCTCCCAATAACACCAGGGTTAGAAACAATAGCAGTAACTATCAACCTTCAGAACGGTAATAATGTAATGATAATTTCAGCTTATAAGCCGCCTAATAAACAATTGACTGCAACACGTCTTCAAGACATTTTCAAACTAAAGGCTCCCATTATCTTATTTGGTGATATAAACACAAAACACACTTCTTGGGGATGTAGAATAAATCAACCAGCCCGGAACTTTTCTTTTAAATCTCGCAAAGCACTCAAATTTCAAAATTATTGCGCCCGTTGATCCGACACACTTTCCTTTTAATGCAAATTACCTTCCAGATATTCTAGATATTGTATTAACAAATTTAAACTTTGCTCTCCATTCATATTCTATGTGCGAACTAGATTCAAGATCATAACCCAGTGATTACAACTTCCAAATTATTCACTTCTTTGCCTAATTCTCCACCGCATTTATCTACTCACAAAATAAATTGGCACACATTTCAAAATCGGTTATCGTCGCTCCATCCTCCGTTCTCGAATCTGAAAACCCCTGCAGAAATTGACCAAGGCACACTTTTGTTTACTAATGCCATCACAAATTCAATTGACTATTCATCTCATTCACTAACTGCTACTCGCAGAGGGCTCACCAAATATCCGCTACCTGAGCAATTACGTAATTTAATATCACAAAAGAACAAAATCAGACGTTTATGGGCAAAAACATCGCCTACCTCATTTGAAATCTGCATTAAACCATCTAACAAAATTGGTTCGAAACGCTCTTACGATGTACCAATGGAAAGCTACAAAAATATGTTTCAAATCTTAATCCTCGAGATTCATCTCTTTGGAAAGCAACACGTCGATTGCTAGGTCAGTCAACCAATATTCCGCATTAAAAGGTAACAACATAATTGCACAGTCGATTTCTGCAAAAGCTGAGCTATTAGCAGATTATTTCGAATCTACTTTCACCCAGCATGCTGTAAACGATAGAGGACACTGCACAATAACACAATTTTGTGCAGTCACCAAATTTAGATGTACCAAATCAAATTTCTTTTATATCACCTAACGAAATATTTGAGCTAATAAAAAAGCTACCAAATAAAAAGTCACTGCAGTTCCAATACTGCTGAAAGCTATGCACTCGTGACAGCGCTAAAATTGATGCATCAATCATTGCACTCAAATATAATTGCATTCACAAACTCATTTTCTACAGTAAAACTATGCTGCAAAAAAAATTCAAACCCTGAAAAGGCTGTCAAGGTTCATGAACTGCACCATCTCATTCAAAGGCTTGTTATCTTCCCTCTCATCTAGATATACCACTAGGAAGTCATGTTCCAACATCACTTCTCGACCTCCAGTCAGTGAAAAATGTGCAGAACATAGCGTATACGACGAATGATATCTGTAAGTACTTGTATGGAAAAATGAAACACAAGTGGAGCCAGGATTGGAAGACGTGTACGGCTGGCAACCTTGCAAACTTAAAAAAATGTGCCGCAAAGATGAAGTAACAATCTCGAGAATTCGACCAGAACGCATGAGGCTTACTCGCTTTCTCCTAATAAACAAGAATACTCTCCCAATTTGCAATATATTTAATGGACAATAACAATAATACATATTATTCAGGAATATCCTATGTACAACCAATCCCGTCAATGAATCTTACAGAACTTTAATATTGACGATTCATTCAAGCATCCTATAAGAAAAAATTTACAATTTTGTAAATCAATTAATGTCTCTAACAAATTGTAATACTGTTTTAAGTATTTGTTCTGCGTATATCATTATAACATGTAGGGATATATTTTCAACCACCTTACTGTAAACTTGGAGAAAAGTTGCTAATAACCTCGCAGTTGACGCGACAACAAATAAATTAAATAAAAAAGAAAGAAACTATACAAAGGAAAAACTGTGTTGGAACTTAGGAAGATTTAAAGGTACAGTGGCATTATCCCCAAAACAATATATTGCCCAATACTTAATAAGATAAAAGTTTTAACTTGGTTGCCACTACTATAATATATATTTTCTAATATTTTTCAGTTCCTTTTTAATTTAGGGGAACCATAATAAATTCAATCAAAATTTATATCATAAATTTATTCTATGAAATTTGACAACGTTTCGGGGTCTGTTTCGTCTCCCGCATCTGGATCAAATGAAAATGTATTTATAGGGGTAAAAAAGTGCAACATAATTTTGTGCGCGATATCTAGCAATCACGAATGGAAAAAATTGCTTATATGTTTCATTTAGGTCTCCACCTATTGAAGAGATAAAATTCGCAAATTAGAACTAAAGTTGCAAATACGAGTTGACCAGAAATGTTCTTACGTACCTGTAACAAAGGGCATTCAAGGGTTAATTCATTCAGTTCATGAGGAGTTTTATTATCACATTCCGAAGTACGTTCGGATTTCAATGAAAAGAGAAACTTTTTGGTGAAAATATTGTAATGTACTATTGTAATGTTCTTTTCTTATACTTATCTGCGGATTGTCCAGATTGTCCAGAGGAAAATGGAAAGAAAAAACGCCTAACATTTCGCTCTTAGACAAAATACTATCTACGGAAATCAGGAAAAAGACCAAAATCAAAGATGCATTACCGCTAAAGTGAGTAAATGACATTGGGGAGGACACATTTTTAGACAAGACCAAAGACGATGGGCGTACACTACAACCACCATGATACAATCTCGATATGGCTGAAGGAACCCAGGGAGACAGAGAAGATGGACCGGCGTGCTAAGAAAGGTCGCTGGTCCCACTTGAACGAGACTGGCACAAGAGAAGACAACATGGAGGCAACTGGGATACGAACAGCAAAAGATGATGATGATGCTCCCCGTCATAATTAGTGTTTGATTCTACAAATATCAACCTACCGCAACCCTGCTAAAGCAGGAGGCCTTTGCCCTTTTTTATGGGATGGTGTAGGTTAATGATAATAATAATAATTTTTCATAATTAAAATAGTTATTGGCATAGTGATTATCTTTAACTATTAATTATCATTTGTTATGCATTAATAGTAATAAATCGAATTTTCTTTTTCCGAATTTCTGTATGTTTCAGGTGGGTGTGAAGTCTGTTAAAACAATAATTATTATTAAAAAAACAAAACATGAAGCTCTGACCACAACCATAAAGACCCTTACAAAAGACACATCCTCTTACTGACATTGACAATTTTACAAAAGATTCAATTTCTAATTTGAACCCGTAATTGTCATCAATTGCATGTTTGGCTAAAGCACACTGCGATGTACTGTTTTTGATCTCATTTCTATGTTGTTCTATTCTTTCTTCAGTTTTTGAGAGGTTTGCCCTGTATATACCGAGTACGTTGGCAATTAGAATTGATGTTTCATTGACCAGAATTGAAGAATCCTATTAATTTTAATTTCGAATTATTACAACAGCTACACTGATATCGTTTAAAACAATATTTACCCACTTCTTCGTTACCAGGACCCGGCAACTTGAGTTTTTCGGAAATCGCTGATTTCCAGCTCAGGAGAACTATATTTTTTCTGTACATATGTACAAATAGAAAGGCGAAAAAGTAAAAATGAACGTTTTCTCCTTGTGTATCCATACGGGTAGGTAACAGGTAACGTCTACGAATTGACAACTTGCCTCTAAAATTACCTTTCGTTCCCATTCAATCGTCGAAAAACGTGGACCTCTGAATCTCTGAAGAGCATCTTGGCCCCAGTCGGCCCTCCTGGATCGCTGCCACTTCCCTCGCATCCGGGAAGCTTCCCAGAGAGGCGTTCTTCATGCGCCTGACCGCGGCCGCTCGCGCTGCGGAGAGAGGAAGGAGGTTTCTGCGTTTGTTCTGAGGAAACCTGCAGAGGTTACTCAATACGCGAAGAAATGATTGCTCTATATTATTCCTCAGACCGAGTGCCATCGCGTTGTTAGATTGGAAAGTGGCCAACGCAATAAAACTACGCAAGGGAGCCCCACGCAGTTGAAGCCGTGGAAAACGAGGAGAAATGCAGATTGAGAGCAAATGGAAACAGAAATATCAGAGACAACAGCCATCGCTTTAAAATCATGAGTACGGTGACTGGTTTCGGAGCGATATGTGTGTGAATATTGTTCGTTTAGTGAATGTAAATGGTCGCTGATTGCAAAGGACAGAATTTGTGAATGTATGTGATGAGCTAGTGATGTCTCGAGAGAATAGTATGCGTGCGTAATCTAGCATTATTGTTTGTCTTCGCACTGATTTAACTAAGTAAGTTTATGTAGGTGTTGGTTAAAAATTCGAATTCATTGTGTTTTATTTATTTCAGTAGAATGGAGTATTGGTCAGGGCAATAGTTAAAAACACAATAATTGTTAAAGAAAAAAAGGAAGTGGTATGATGTAGCCGGTAGCGTAGACAGAGTGAGAGGACATGTAACGATGAGGTGAATGCAGTGCCAATGCAGTGGCGTGGTAATGTGGCGTGATGGAAATAATATATGTGAAATGAAAGCCAGGAATGTAAGAACGAATATCTGAGTAGGAAGAGGTGTGAGAATCGCGGATAGGTCCGAGGTATCCGGAAAAATGATATGTAATTATACAAAATAAATTTAAGACAGCAGAGAACGGATGTCGGGAAATTTTCTTTCACAAATCGAACGATTACAGAATGGAATAGATTGCCTGCAAAAACCTTTGAACCCTTTCCTCAAAGCGTTCAACAGTTTAGGAAATTAATTTAGGGTATTATTAAGTAAATGAGGGAGAATACTGGGTTATATAGCGATGCATAAGTGTTCTATTGTGAAGTGAGGTGTCGTGCAGTGTATAGCAGAGAAATAAAGAAGGAAATGTTTTCAGGTCTTAGTGAAGTGAAGTGCAGTGTGATCGTGATTGTATAAACATTCAGTACGGAGTTAGAGTATAGAAGTTTTTTTTTACTTTCTTTCTTTTTCTTTTCTTTTCTCTCTTAATGTAATTTAATGTCTAATGAATCAGTTTTATATTATTATCATTATTTTACCATTATTATTACTATTACTATAATTAGTATATAATTTGCTAGTTATATTGCCTTATTATTATTATTATTATTATTATTATTATTATTATTGGTATAAGTGTTCTATGTTACTGAGAGACTGTGTATTTTATGTTTTTGTAATTAGCTGTCACCGGGTTATACCCATTTGCAGTTTAAATAAATCTATCTAAAATATTTATATATATATATATATATATATATATATATATATATATATATTAGTCAAAATAGTGTAATATGCTAGTAGGTATTAAATGATTAAGCAATTTATTGCTTAGTGACTAAAAGAACCGTTTGTTGTAAGCCTGATGAAGGCTTAAAAGCCGAAACATTGGCAATTTCAATTGATGTTTCACTGACTTAAACTCAAGAAAACGTCCGTACTTTTTCAACATATAAGTTACAAAGTGTTGCAGTAATATTTCGGGGATATAGGATAATGCATACAGTATCGTTAAATTTGAATGAATCAGTTCAAATTTATATCGTTTTCTTCCTGTGTGTTTTCCCTGTTACAGGGGATGTCGCCATCGACTGTCCGTGTCGGGAACCCACGATGTCCCTAACGGGGTTACACATTAACCTTTTTACGCTAGACGCACTTGCGGGTTCCTCGGTCTGTGGTCAGCAGACTGGCAAGGCCTTCCGCGACAACACACATGCATAAAAGATAAAGGAACAAACAACCATGCCTACATCGGGACTCGATCCCGCGACCCTGCAGAGCGAGGCTCTCAGTCGCCACCTCGGCCAGCCACGTGCGCCATGGACTGACTTCAATGGCTTTCGAATTACTCAATGGTCGAAACTTCATATGTTTGTGCAAAATACAATTAGAATATTAATCTATAATTTCGCCTACTCCAGAAAGTCCTTTAAAACAGGAAACCTTTACGTAAAGTGATTAAAAGGTATGTTATGCATTCTGAGAACTTTGGCTGTGGACCGAAATCTCTGAAAATTGAGCGGAAGTTAGTGAGGTTGCGAACGGCTTCCAATTAGAGCAGTCTATCCACGAAGCGCCGTGCCAGACGAGGGGCGTAACAAGTGGTCGTAAATTTCATCAAACTCAACACACCATTAAAATGAAAGGGATCAGTTTTCTCACCCGGAAAGGAGCGATTGGGAGCAATCGCTCCCTGAAATTCCTTTCCCGGTGAGAGCGACGCCAAATTAAATTCCCAAAGCGCCACCAACGGCTCCATTTAAAACTCGTCGAATCGCGGCGGCCGAGGCAGCTGTGCGGCGGCGCCGACGCAAGTGGATCGCGGTTCCGGAGCGGCGGCTGAGCCCCCGCCCCTGACCCGCCCCCGCCCCGCCCTGCCCCTCTCTAACCCTGCCCCGCTCCGCCCTGCCCTGCCCCGCCCCGCTCCGCTCCGCCCTGCCCCTCCACGCCCCGCTCCGCTCCGCCCCGCCCCTCTCTACCCTGCCCCGCTCCGCTCCACCCCTGCCACACCCCTCTCCACCCCTGCCACGCCCCTCTCCTCCCCTGCCCCGCCCCGCCCCGCTCCGCCCCGCCCTGCCCCTCTCTACCCCTGCCCCGCCCTGCCCTGCCCCGCCCCGCCCCGCTCCGCCCTGCCCCTCCCCGCCCCGCTCCGCCCCACCCCCACTCTTCCCCTGCCCCGGTCCGCCCCCGCCCCTCACTATCCCCTGCCCCGCCCCGCTCCGCCCTGCCCCTCCCCGCCCCGCTCCGCTCCGCCCCTCTCTACTCCTGCCCCGCTCCGCTCCACCCCTGCCACGCCCCCTCTCCACCCCTGCCACGCCCCTCTCCTCCCCTGCCACGCCCTGCCCCGCCCCGCCCCGCTCCGCCCGCCCCCGCCCCTCTCTACCCCTACCCCGCTCCGCTGCCCCGCCCCGCCCCGCCCTGCCCCGCCCCGCTCCGCTCCGCCCTGCCCCTCTCTACCCCTGCCCCGCTCCGCTCCACCCCTGCCACACCCCTCTCCACCCCTGCCACGCCCCTCTCCTCCCCTGCCCCGCCCCGCCCCGCTCCGCCCCGCCCTGCCCCTCTCTACCCCTGCCCCGCCCTGCCCTGCCCCGCCCCGCCCCGCTCCGCCCTGCCCCTCCCCGCCCCGCTCCGCCCCGCCCCTCACTATCCCCTGCCCCGCTCCGCCCTGCCCTGCCCCGCCCCGCTCCGCTCCGCCCTGCCCCTCCCCGCCCCGCTCCGCCCCGCCCCTCTCTACCCCTGCCACGCCCCGCCCCGCCCCGCTCCGCCCCGCCCCTCTCTACCCCTACCCCGCCCCTCTCCACCCCTGCCCCGCCCCGCCCTGCCTCCCGCCCGACATTGCCGGGGGAGCCCGGACGTCGCCGATTTGGACGGAAGAGGTCGCTTGGGAAGGGCGGCGCACGGAGCGCTGCCCGCGGCGACAGCTCCAACTATAGGGATGCACTTCCGCCACAAAACATCGATGGTAATAAAACATCCAACCAAAACCATCGATGTTATTAAACATAAATCTGCTTCAACCCTCCCCGCCCCGCCCGCTGCTCTCGCCGCCCGCGGTGGGAGCGCCCTGAGGCGGGCGAGGGGAAGGGCGCCCACCGCCCTTTCATCGTTTCTTGGGCTGCAACCGATCACCTTCTGCTTTCTTTGCAAGCGCAACACTCAGCAAATCATTCTTCACCTTTTTGTAAAATAGCTAGCTGCTGTAAGCGTGAGTTCTTTTAACTGACTTGTAAATAAATCGACAGAAGTCTGAAGTAAATAAATAGACGGTACGCAGTGCCCAAACACGACATGTTTGTTCATTTGCGCTTGTTCAACGTGGACTTTTCCGTTCTTCTTCCGGAATAGATAAGTGTCTTGAAGTGAAAACATGAGCTAGCCACGCACCATCTGATTAAAATGCTCTTCGAGTCAGTTGTAACACCGTATTACGCAAGAGCTCCAGCAAGCTTTTCACGGATTTTAAAAACGATCATTAAAAACCCATTGCCACAGTTATCTTCAATTTTCGGACTTTCTTCTAGAAAGTATTTAAATAAAATTTGCATATAAACACACATGCATTCCATTCCCAAATATTGCTCATTCTTCACAATATTTTAAGGCTTGTTTGTTCTTCAAAATTACATGAAATTAACAACTGTAAACAATCGAAGAGGAAGACCTACAGAAGTGATCGTTTCAACCTACAAGTTATTTGAATGTAAAACTAGAAATAACATAAACCACTTTTCAGTCGTCACAAGTAACTAACAGGAAGAAAATACATTTTGAAAGAATTACAAGACTTACCGTTTGTACTTTCTCTTTCCATTTAAAGACAGTACTCGCCTCTTTTGGAATCAAGGCCCTTGTATTCTCAGTCTATTGATTCATTCTTCACACCACCCACAGTGAAAGTCGGCATTCCATCCGCATGAAATTTCCCTCCCACAAAACTCCCCCACACCCCCACCTTTTCCATCTCCGTACGCTCTGTAGGCATCAGCTTTAATGTGTACGCAACAGACAAGACGGAGAGCATGAAGGCAAAGATAAAAAGACAGAGTGTACCTTAATTACTTGGTTTGAAAATTTTTCGGTAAAAAAAATGCTTTTGGAGATGTAAAAAGCGAACAGTAAGAATGTTAATGTTCCCCTGGTGCTAATACTAGAGTAGGACGAATCCAAGCCAGCCCCTTGAGCGGCGTAATTTTCGTTTCGTCGACGAAGACAACGCCGAGAGCTGTTTCTCTGAGGTGGACTCGCGTGTAATCCAACAGACGCGAAGAACGTAAAGAGGCAAAAGAAAGTTTCTGAAGGAAAGCGGCCTTCGTAAGTAAGTATCTTCCTTCCCCTTATCTATCGGAGCCATCCGTTGGGAAGTGGTCACACTGCTAGTCTTCTACCTCTTGGTGCCGAGATCATGTTTCGGTCAATAGATTTGGAATTTGCAGCGAAGGAAAGCGACTTCGCAGAAGGCTCTCCGCTTTCTCTTTTAAAACCGCCATAATCACCAACCCATCAAAGTCATATGTTCTGTCCATGTAGTCCAGTTCCTGTCTGTAAGGCCTAGAAAGTGCCATTGTAATAGACATTATTTACCTTTATATTTAATTTGAATTAATTTTGTTTCCTTATACAATGTGCCAGAGAAAACGTAAAAATATAGAAATCTCCCTGCCAATCAGATCTTTATTTACACAAAAAAATATTGCATTTAGTATTTCTAATTTTACTATTTGAACTCTCCTCTTCTTATTACGTAATAGGCACTCGATTTAAAAGACACTTCCTTAGAATGTTTTATTTCTTGGTCATTTTGAAAATGCATCATTAAAACAAAGTATCTGAAATTCGAATATTTATAATGCCAGGATATGTACGCCTCTAAAATATAGAATTGACAAAGAAGAAATTATGAGGTATAAGTTTTAATACTTAACAGAAGTAGGTAATAACCTCAAGAGCAGATTCAAATTGCGGCTGTTTGAAGAAGCGACAAGTACTTTAATGTGTCTCTAATTTTAATTATTAATCAATTTCGTTTATGCGCTACTACGTGCGACCATTTACGGCATTCCTACTTTTCCTTACTGCGATTATCGATGTAATTATTTCTTTCGTTGTCCTGATATTCTCCACAAAATTCTTGCAAGTTATTGAAATATTATTATGCTAACTTCACTTTCAAATCCAATCGTGGATTCGACAAGCAACTTCTCTCACTTTACCTGCTGCGTGTGAAAGTGTAATTCAATACAGAATTACGATTTCTGGAAGTTCTGTGGATTTAAAAATGACTATTGAATTGTTGGCAACTACTATAAATTATCAGCCTTTTCTTTAAAAAATCAAATTTAACATTTATTATAGTATTTTACAAAAATTTATAGAAATCTTGAATGTAATTGAATTTTTTATTTGTACACCATTAACATACCGTACGGTTTGGAATAAAGTTCGTAAGCTTACTGTAATAACTTGTCGAATGTCATCAGGATCGACTTAGTCCATGGAATTTCCTCGATACCCCTACTACCGAGCTCTTACTAACCGTTAGAATAAATTACAATGTCCCCGGAATGTCCTCCACTATTTGGTACTTTACATAATTCACTAATTTCTATCAAATTATTTCGCATACGCGACCGACCCTCGCTAGGATTCGGGTGAAACCCCTATGTGCGACTATTTAAGGATTTCAGCCGACTATTTAAGGATTTCAGCCGACTATTTAAGGATTTCAGCCGACTATTTAAGGATTTCAGCCGACTATTTAAGGATTTCAGCCGACTATTTAAGGATTCCTTCCCCTGTGCAGAGATATCCTGGCATAAATTCCTTCGGAAATACGAATTCCTCTGACTTAAATCTCAAATTTATTTCAACAAAAATCACAATTATAATTTAATATTACTAACGCCTTCGAACTGTTCTCCTGCATAATGTTAAACCATGAACACTAATCATCATTAATCCACATCAATACCATTAATTAACAACCCCAGATTATGCTGTAAACTAACATTCGCACCACACGAATTGCACACATGTATCCAGGTCGGCCTATTTCGGGAGACTGAATATTTTTAACTTCCAATGCCTACTTCACACTTGTAGCATGTGATGACTGCGGGGCCGTGATGTCGCGTAAGAGCATTACGCTCTCACATCAAACAGGGAATCTTAGACTTCTAGATTCGTTGTCTTAACAAAGTCTATTCTTTGGATTTGAAACGTTCTGTTTAATCCCATCGCAAATACTCGCTTGATGCCGCTTGTCCTGGATAGAATCCCGCGAGGTTTTTCTGGCTTATCACTAGAGACCGGAAAAAATATGTAGAATGAAACATCAAAATATGTACATAAATATGTAATGAAAATAGTAAGAATATGTAATAAATATGTAAAATCGGACATAATACGTAATATTAAAATACTCTAATTATAAAACTCATTTACATAATACGAACTTATATTTATAAAAAAAATTCTATACAAATTTTAAAAATAATGGAAAAATTTTAAAAATCATTTGGAATACACACGTTGATGCTCATCTTCACCCATACAACTTTCTCATCAGTAGTAAAACCTTGACAAATTGTTATCCAGGAATGTAGTTTAGCAGCCGAACTAGGACGCAATAATATGGGGGGCAATCCGATGAACCGCCTCCACGTGGTGTCCCCCGGGTAACGCTAAGGTTCGCAGTCTAGTGTAGCATTACTTCCACTTACTTATGCTACACTTCTTTCATCTTTCCTGTACGGTCTCTCTTGACCCCTTGTTGTTTTCGACCCCGGTGCTATTAGGTCTCGAGGGCTAGGGTGTTATTCTTTTCCGAGTCTTCTATTTACTGCATCTCTACTCTTTTCTCTCTCCCTTCTTCCCACTCTTCTCATTCTCTATTTTCCTTATATTTCAGGGGTAGGCGAGACTCCGCAGGTGCAGTGGAACCAACTCGTCAAAGGGAAACAACCCTATGCAAATTCTGCTAGTCTGGGAGCAGAGAGGAAGCAGCCCTTCCACCGGACTTTCCCTGCGCAGCGCTCGTAACGCGGCCAGGGGATCATTAATTACTGGTCCTCTCCTAAGTGATAGCCGGCCTCCTACCCTATACGAACCAAACTAAACATTTAAAGGACAAGCGAAAAGGAATAGCGGAATTTACAAACATCGGAATTTGGAATGTTAGTGGTCTCTCCCAAAAACAACAAGAATTAGAATTAGAAATAAAAATGCCAACGGACTTAGTGATAATAACACAAAAAGAAAGAAAAGGAACAATGGACTTTGGATCTTATACAATGATATATAGTGGCGGACCCAATAGGTAAAAGAGCTACGGCTGGAGTAGGAATACTAATTCATGAAAGTGGAAAAGTAAAATATCATCTTACAGTTGGGTAAATGAGCGAATAAACTACTTTCAGACTAAAAGTTGAAAGAGGATATCTAAGTGTTATAGCTGTGTATGCGCCAGAAGGAGGGTACTATTTCATACTATCATACTATTTCATCATCATATCATCTGTCATACTATTTCTACGACATATTACAAGATGTATTAGATTCAATGAATAATAATGATTATATCCTAATAGCAGGTGATTATAATGCAAGATTTGGACAACAACCTATCCCAAAACTAATTGGAACAAATGGCGAGCCGACATTGAACCAAAATGGAACAATTTTTGAGGGATTTTTTTTAATTTTAATGATCTAAGAATAGAAAATTCCTTTTTTAAACATAAAGACATACACAAATACACTTGGGCAGCCAGAGGAAGTCGATCATTAATAGACCTTTCGTAACCAATGGAAAGTTAGGAAAATGCTTTGAAGATGTAAGAGTACTAAGGGGGAAAGATATAGATCTGACCACTATCTTGTGAGAGGTAGAATAGGCCTCAAAACAAGATGGTTTAAAACTTGAAAAAACAAATCGGACCTAAGTAATTTAAGTTGGAAAAGTTTATCTCCTAAAGAACCTTCCATAGCAAGACTGTACCAAGAAAGAATAAAACAATATTTAAAAAATACAACAATGAACCATGATATAGAAAATGAATGGAAGATCTCAGAACTCTTTTTGAAAAAAGTTGCTGAGGACAGTACTAGGGAAAAAGAAGAAAAACGTCAAAACGAAAGGACTCTATATATGGAATGAAGATCTAAACGAAGCAATAGCAGAGAAAAAGAAATTACACCTAAATGGTTAGCAAACAAAGATCCGCAATCCTTAGAACTCTACAAGATTCAATGCAAGAAAACAAAATCCCTGGTAAAAAACGCAAATAAAGATAGCTGGGATAAATTTATATCAAATATAGAGCATGATATTCATGGGAGGCAACTGATGGCCTATAAAGCGATAAAACACTTGAATAACGATGAAAAGATGCTGCCAAAATTACAGGTATTAGATGACAAAGAATGGCTAAAATACTGTAAAAACCTATGGCAAGCTGATGAAGAGGAAGAAGAAAAAGAAATTTCTGATACGCCAGTCCTTCATAATGCAGGGATAAACTAGAATCTATTGAATTAGAAGAAGCACTAAGAAATACTAAAAATAAGAAAACACCAGGCCTGATAATATCAACATAGAATTACTTAAATATCTCTCAGCTGCAGCAAAATCTAAGCTGTTAGATCTATTTAACAACTGCTGAACACACAACATAATACCAACGGAATGGAAGACTGCTCTGCTCATTCCTATATTTAAAAAAGGATTACAAACGGTATGAGAAAACTACAGAGGTATAAGTCTGCTGAATATAACTTATAAAGTTTATGCTAAAATCATTAATAATAGAATGAAGAAAATAATGGAAGTGATAATTATGGAAGAACAAACAGGATTTAGAAAAGGAGATCATGTTCTGATAATATGTTTGTGTTACAACTATTGATTGAAAGAGACGAGAATTCAGTCTACAAACATATATGGTCTTCATAGATTATGTAAAAGCTTTTGATAACGTTCTGAGAGGAAAATTATGGTCAATTATGGACAGAAAACCAACAAATACCAAAGCATTTAATCGAAGTTATTCGAAACATGTACAAAAGATACCAAATTAATGTTTTAATATTTATCTTGACGATGCTATCAGGATATGGAAGCAGAAGATGAAGTTTGTTAAATTTTACCGATAAATTTTAATAATAAAAATTTATAATGACACTTCTGTTTGCGGACGAGCAAGTGATGATATCTGATAATGAA
Organism: Acheta domesticus; assembly: GCA_031308135.1. Lineage (NCBI taxonomy): Eukaryota > Metazoa > Arthropoda > Insecta > Orthoptera > Gryllidae > Acheta > Acheta domesticus. The sequence continues at coordinate 29,149,274 of JAHLJT010002406.1, read as the reverse complement.
GACACTCTACAAAGAGCTCTATATGAACTGCAGATGATCATTAAAGAATATAATTTAGAGATATCTGTCCAAAAAACTAAGTCAATGGCATTCCAAGGGAAATACCGAATTAGATGTAAATTAGTGGTTAATAGCCAAAACATCGAACAAGTAAGTTCATTTAAGTTCCTGGATGTGATCGGCCTTACAAGGAGAAAATGATGCAGATAAGAAAATTGAAAAATTTAACAGAATGTGTGAATTTTGAAACTATTTGGAGGACACTAAAAAGTAAAGTCAGGAAAGATACGATCATGAAATTTTTATAAAACCTTAGCGGTTCCTTGTGGGCTATATGGATGTGAAATCTGGACCATGGACACAAAATTCGCAGTAGGATTCAGACTGCCGAAATGAAGTTTTTAAGCGGTTGTATTGGTGCCACAAGACCCAGAGACAGAATCCGCAATGAAGAGATACGTAACTACCTAGGAATTTATAATCTAAATGGCAAAATTGACGAATACAGGAAAGCATGGAGAGACCACATTGATAGAATGGAGGACACACGAATACCAAAACAGATTCTGAAATATAAGCCAAGAGGAAAACGAAACATAGGAAGTCCGAAGAGAAGATGGATAGACCAATAGAAGGAGACGCAACGGAATGAAAAGTTCTAATGCTTGCAGCAGCAGCAGCAGAAGAAGAAGAAGACGCAATAGACGCCATCGCACAACTGGCGAAATCCACGACCAGCAAACAATCACTGCGGCATGGAATATTCTCATCGACGTGTTACACGACGGCGATCTCCAAAGTTTCTTGGTAATTGTGGTTAAAGGTCACCAAGCGGGGTCAATGATACTCTTCAAATCTAAAAGTGAGAATGATGTGTCGCTGACGCGCACTTCCCGCCCACTGAGATCACTGAAGCCGGCGCGTCGGGCTGTGAGGATATTCCAGCGTGTCTTCACGACGCATACCTCGAGTAGAGTGCGCTCTTGCACGTACTAAAAATGTAGGAAAACGTGCTGATTTTTTTTTTTTGAAAATACTTCTTTTCATATATACTTCTCTCCTATATACTGCACGTTACAATGATAGAATCAACACAAAACACCAGATGTTCATTTAAGCACAGTTTGAATCTACGAAAGCTAAGGAACTCGCCTTTGGAATTGAAGCGAGGAATCTTGGGAGTACATGGCGTGGAGGGAGCGCGGCTGAGCCAGGGCCTTTCAACCCCACACAGCGTGGTGGAGACCACTACAGTGGCGCGCTCTCCTCTATCGCCTTCGCACAGGAACCAAAAGACGAACTTCTGCCATCGATACTTCAAACGCACGTGGCTGCTGCGTAGGTTCGCGAGACGCGTACAGGCGCGTATGTTACAAAACAACGTTATGTTCGCGCTTTCTTCAGCTGTTTCTTATGTGTGTGTATTATGAATAACTGCACATTTAGAAGACACTTTTCGTAATTCTGAGAAATCAGCCAATTTGTATCTGCGGAAGTTGGGGAGCCTAGCCTGGAGCTGTACCAGCGCCTCCTACATACTGCGATTTTCTTAACTCTGCCCCTGACAGGAATCAGCTGTTGCCGGTTTCATCCAATCGGGAGCTTGAACGTCACCACAGTGACGTCACTAATAAGAAAATATAAGGTCCCGATTGGATGGCAGCGAACAGCTGATCCCTGTCAGGGGCAGAGTTAATCAAATCGCAGTGTAGTAGCGCCTGCAGCTTTGTCCCCGTGAGGCTAGCGCGAGGCCCCGGCTGCGCCGAGCGGAAGGCCGCGCATGGGTGCCCGATGTTTCGCGTCGCGCTGTCTGCCGCAGTGAGGCCGGGGGGGGGGGAGGCGCGCGCAGCCAGTGTGACGCGCGAGGGGGGGAGGGGCGCGGGCGCCCTGCTCCAGCAGACGCTTTCGGGAGAGCGATTTCGACAGCGTCCGCTCCCACAAAAGCCTCGCGACTTGACACTGGCGTCGATCCTCCCGCCTTTGCCACCGCCCTCGCCGGCCTCTTCTGCGTCTACCGTGTGTCTTTCTTCGCCTCTGCCTACGCTCTCCTCACCTTCCCACTCCGTCTCCAGCCTTGCAACCTCCTCCCCTTTCCCTGCTGCTGCTCCCAGTCCTCCCCGCCACGTCCCCCTCCTTCGGCCTCTTCCTCCCCCTCCTCCCCGCCCTGACGCCATCCACACTCCGTCCTCCGTCAACCGCATCGCCCGGCTTCGTCTTGCTCGTCCCCGGCTCTGAGCTTTCGCCTGAAACCTCAATTCCGCCTGCGATCCGCTCTCATTATCCTCTCCTCCAGCTCCTATTTCCCTGTTTCCCACCTCGTCCTCCGCGTCCCCTTGCTTCCGCCGTCCCGTTCTCCGATCTCTCTGCTCACATCTCTGTTCTTCTCGCCCCTTTGGTCCGTCCCACCTCCACCTCGTCCCTCCCCACCCGTTCTCCGTGTTTCCTTCCTCACCTCCGCTCCCTTCTCTCCTACTCCACGCCCTCCTTCATTTTGCGTCCGTCCTCCACGCGCCCTCCTCAACCTCCTCGCCACAACAAGTCCTCTCCGCCTTCAGGTCGCCGTCGACGCAACCCTCCCGCGCCTCCCACCGCCCTCGCCGCCCCCGTGGACGGGCAAGGGGCTTCTTGCCGCCTGGGGGCACGCCGAGATACGAGTGATCGTTACTCTCTCAGTCTGAATAAGTGAAAAACTACTGATGACCGTGACTATTCACTGATGGTGTCAGTTATAACCCTGCCACTGACAATCTGTGAATGAACTGAACAAATCAGTGAAAACCGGGTCCACTTTTTGAATCAGTGAAACTTCACTGTTTAAATCAGTGAAACAGTGAAAACAGCAGCACGTGAACGACTGAACGATCAGTGAGCGATGGTTGGCGCGGTACTTTTACCACTGACGACCAGTGAAATGCTGGCGATCATTGTGAAAGGTTCGCATATTCGCTGATTGTCAGCGAAACTACCCATTTTGACTGAAGATATCAGTGACTTCGGCTCTCACTGATTGAATCAGCAACAATTTCATGATTCAGATTCAGAGAGTAGGGATTCAGGGCGCGTCAACTACGGAGGGCATTATCCCCGTAAGTGTAGTGCGTATTTTCATCGGGATGTGGCGGTGACCTTTTCCCTGCTGGATGGCGAAATTCGGCGCCGACCTACCGTCCACTGGCGGAGTTTTTCCCCCAACCAGATATCTCACACCAGCGGAACACCGCCCCAGCCGGGACAAGCTGTAAGCTCCCGACCGGTCTCCCGGCGTGTATGGTAGTGCACTTCATGTTTGTGTGTGTGTGTGTGTGTAAGGGATGAGGATGGGACAAGGAAGAAGAAGGAAAGATCGCGTGCGGTCCGTAACCCGTTTGTTAGGGTACTGCTCCGGTATTCGCCTGGTGTTGATCGGCGAAACCACGGAAAACTGCCGATGAGAGCAGCCGGCCGCTAGAATTCTCCTCCAGACAGCGACTGGATTCGACTTCACTATCTAGATAGTGTCGAAATCCTGCCGCCGTGGGGAGTGGAGTCCTAGGACCTCCCGGTCAGAGGGAGTGCATTGACGTCAGCTGATGCCCTGAGCCACCTCTCCCGGTGGAGTCGGGGAGAGAGGACGGGCGTCGCGACATGAATAATCCCCGTGCGGAGGACGGCGAAGGCGTCACGCCCCCGAACGCCTTTCACATGAGCGGCCGCTCTTGCTCCCTCCGCGCAGCGCCCCGCCCAGCGCCCCGCGCACAAAAACTAAGGCGACTAATGACGGTGTCACCCCCTGGCATTTCTCTGTTCCGAGAAGTTGCCGCTGGAGTTTCAAGAAGAAGGTCGATAGTTCACCGAAGCACGCACGCACGGTAGCGCTCACGGGCACACACACACGCGCTCTCACACGCGCTCGCGTGCGTGGGAAGACAAAACACGGCTCGGCGCAAAAAAGGGCTCCTCGCTGCGACCGTCGGCTCAGCCGAACGCCCGTCCTTAAGAGACAAATACAAAGGAGGCGAAATATCCAGTCGGGAATTAGACTAATTATTTTAAAATATAATTATTTTGACAAACCATTTCGAATTGCATCATCAAAAAGGACAGAATTCTTATTATTTCCCAATGGGAAGTTTATAAACGCATTACAGTATTTCTACATATTTCGCAAACAATATACAAAAGTTTCATTTTCTAGAAATGAACTTAAGTAGATAAATGAAGCAAATCTGGATCTGGAGAAGACAGCAAGGACCAGGGTTACCAACAATGTTCGTGAAAAGGGGAGGCGCTAAAAACCAAAACAATCACGCATCAACACATTGCTTTGCGGATTACTAATCTCTGTTTAGATAGAGATAGAAAAGGACAGCTTCGTTACTTTTCAGAGAATTTAGATGTAACGTTGTAGACATTCCCCCTTTTTTTCTAATTCGTATTGACAAAAGAAAGAAAGTGACCGATCAAATTTCTATATGTATTATAAGAAAGTAGAAGACTTAGTTTTGTAACAATAGTAAGACAGAAAGCAAAGTCTAAGAGAACTGCGCATGCGTATTCCAATTTCCGAGAGGAAAATGCTTCCGCATGTATCCACATTCATTTCCGCATTTTTACCAGCTTCCGCAAAAACCCGGGTTTACCGCAAAACCTCGACGCTTGAGATGATGCATTCGGGCAGTCTACTTCCGACCACACTGCGCTAGACAGAGACACTATCATGCATGTGTATGTCTGCGTTCATAAAAAAGATATTCACATTTTCTTCTCTAAATTAAACAATAAACAATGCAGCGTAGCAGATGTTAGTCATGCAATAAATTAATGACAACAAATGTTAAAAATGTACTAAAAGGAGGACATTTAATATACAAAGGAGGACGAGGGAAAATTGACATTAATGGGCGACGGTTGGCATCCCTAGTGAGGACGGATGGGAAAGAAAGAAATTAGCGATGTCTCTGTACCATTTTAAGGTGATATTTAACGTGCTAAAGCGATCCTTCTTTTGGAAGGATCGGGGCAACCCAGCCTTCACTTCCGATTCAGATCGGTTATCGACGGAATGCTTAAGTAGTGAGAGAAAACACTCTAGTGAGACAGGGATGCAGAGACTGTACATAAATTACATGCATTTAAATATCATGAGTAGGTGGCAGATTTTGATGACGTAAAACAGCAGCAAAAACTATCAATATAATGCACTTAAAATATTTTTAAAATGTCCTAAAAGCAAAACAAAATGACGTACAAAATTTGATTGAAAACCAGTTCAGATGAACAACTCAAGCTCTTGGATATGTAATACAGGCTTTTTTTGTTTCGTTCCAGAGAACTCAGGTTGCAAACTTTTGGTTTGGACTCTTCTTTACAGAAAATCTGTCTTTAGTTATCACGAAATCTGTCGAACCGACACAAGTGCTGATAGGCGGAATAAAATTAATTTGAGGATCTTAGATTACATACTCACAACGGCTGACACTTTTTGAGCGAAGAAGTCGAATAGGCTTCTCTAGAATACTGTGCAAATATTTCATTTGGTGCCTCTCTTTAATATTTATTGAAGCACGAAATATACCAAAGATCACACAGAAGGCCGGATTTGAGCAAAATATATTAATCACTCGATTCGTACTTGCTAGCGACTGCGTCAACAGACAATTTGACTGGGCCTGCTCAAATCATTTGCATGGTCCGTCTTTTGGACATTATTCGGCATGTTTTTCACCAAAACGCATGGTAATTGTATTCTACAAAAACGCAAACGTGAAATCGGCGTAAATTACTCCCTTAAAGTCGAGTTCATTTTAATTACTCATTTCCTGACTCAGAATGAACTCTTGTTAGTGTCCATTACCTTTCTTCTCAGTAAACGTTACCTTTCGTGGATGGATGAACATGATTTTAAACTATTGTGCATAAACAATCGCAATTGCAGTGATCGGTTAGAGACGAAAATGCCTGTTTCACTGGAATCAAAATCTGTTGTAGGTTCTTATGATCACAGCACACATCACTTGTCAATATCGTGTCACTTTATAAATATCGCAAATATCTAAATTCTAAAGCACGATGCGAATAATCTCCTCTCTCGAATCATATTGTAATGCGTACTATTCCTAAATACATGAAGTTGATCGCAATTTTCTCTGTGCTTCTGTAATTATATATTTAGTAAATTGTGACAGATTAAATTAATTTAATTTCTGCAACTTCCTTCGTAGACAAGAGACAGTTTGTTATCATCACAATCGTGATGTGGAGTATAGGTAGTGCATTTTATTTACAGGTTTGGAAGTTGAGATTTCAATTGGAGAGTAAGTTTTGGTTGATCGATTTAGTAAATTTTGTATAAGAGATTCTACCAAGGCTTAGATAATGATAAGCATATTCTCTTACCGATCAGTTCCCAGAAGAATACTGCTCAATACAAATACTCTGAGCACGCAATCACAAAATAGAATAAAATCGACGAATCATCGTCAAAGATTTGCCAAGTCAATTGGTAGCTGCAAAATTGTATTTTCAGCTGAAATCACGTGCACTCAAGGACCTGTCGTCGCATGCATCAATCTCTCCCGCCCAGTGCATTAAAGATCGCCAAACAGCATGCAGTGCCGACAGCTTCATGTACACGATGTCCTGTGATTCCTCTTCTTGCCATCGGCCATCACATCGATTACGCGATTTCTTCCCTTCATTCTTTCCTCAAAACTTTTATATTTATTCTTTCATTTATTTATTCTACGCTTGTTAGTAATGTCCCACGTGCTTGCAATCTCCCGCTTCGTTCTCGTGATTTTTTTTCATTTTTATTTTTTCTTCATTTCGTCCTCAAATTTGATATAATTTTCTCATCACCCTCTAGCAAGCATTGCACATTCCAGCCCAAGTTATCTGCTCTGTTCATTCAAAATACACTCCGCAATTGCGCTCGTTTGCCTCCAAAACGAAAAATAAAATCCTTATTTCACGCCATCGTTAGGCGGCTTCGCCTGCCGCCCGCGGGCGCCTGAAAGCAGCAGAAGCTCATAAATCAGCCTGGGCCGTCCGCAGCGGCACTGGCGAATCGCGCTCGATTATCTCAGTCCGACATCATTACCGTCCCGCTGGAACATGTGCTGACAACTCGCAAAAGCAACTCATTGTGTCGTCCAATTTCCCTCGCTAACACGAATCGTACTTCACTTTTGCAAGCAACTTCAGGAAAAAAGGTTTCTCGCAAATTGAGTTGTGAAATTGAATCGCGGCAATTACGTCAAGAAAAGTGAAAAGCTCTTCGTGGTTCTGAGAAACTGTATTAGCGCAGACCTTGGGTCTGGCATTGAAAACGCACGCTTTGAAGCAATGGCCGTCTGTCTCCACAACGGTGCGTGTGTTTGAGAAATGCTCCTTTTACATGCGGAGCTAAAAAGCGACCATAGCTTTTCTTTCTAGGCTAGCCTAGCCGTAACTAGATCTCTTCCACTAGCGACTGGGTTTTTCTCATTGCTGTGCTAACAACTCTTTTCAATCAATGTTTCGACGGAAGGGACCATGTAACGCAGTTTCATTATTACTAAGTGATCGATTTCACATCTGAAGTTCATAACTTTAAATAACTAGTGACTGAGTAAAATAATACTTATTTGGTTACATTTACGAAGAAAATGTTCAATATGTTATTGACAATATTACATTTTATTTTACAAAATGGTATTGAACTTAGTATACTATTCTAAGATATGTATATGAAGTAATAAAAGTCGAAAATAAATAAATATTTTCTTTTTCTGCTAGATTATCAAGCATTTAATTACATATTTCAGGTTGGTATTGTTTTTCAACTTCAGTTTTTTAACACTTCAGTTTCTCAGACGATATTTCGAAGTTTCGAAGTACATTTCAATGAATTCAAAGGTATTTCTGCTCTGCGTATTATGTGAGGAATGTGTATTCCAACTTCAATCCTTGGTCACTTATTGAGAATTGAGGGAGGTCGTGTTGCTATTCCTTCTTTTGCGCATTTTGAATGTTAACCCCACTCGTGATGTAATGATCTTCAGGTTCGTGTTTAGAAAAAAAAATACCGTAAGTTTTTTGACATCTGATTGACTGGGAATGCGAAGTGAATTAGTATATTATCATATTCTAAAAATTGGCCTTCCCTTCTCTCTCACATAAAAGGTGGCGTGCCTGTCAGTCAATATATCAAAGTTCCACGATTGACAGCTCTATGTGACGATCTTCCATATTATACATTCTTCAAAATATTAATCATGCACTCATGCGTGGAATTAAAATACAAAGTGTTTGCTAGCAGAAAAGAAAACGAAGAAAGTTCTTCTATTTCTTTCTTCTACTTATTTATTTTGTTACTCGTTATTAATGTGTTATCCTGGGCAAATAATTCTAGTAGTATGTTAACATCTTTGAGACTGTTTTGTATATTTATCGAGAATATCAATGTTTCTAGATCAAATGCAATGTAAATGAAATTCCAGTTTAGCAAAATATCGGCAATTCAAATACAGCTTGTTTCGTTAGAGAAAACTGGCAGACAAATGAAATAGTTTTGAATAGATGTGAAAATATGAGTTCTATGTACCATTGTTGAAAGAAATTCTCACTGGAATAGAATATGCTCGGAGGGCGAAAGAACAGAACAACAATCTAACATTAATTGGCTTTTGCTTTTGAATATCTGAATCTCAGATTCGTTTAAATATAAACTGCATAAATCATATAGTAAAATATATTTTAATTGTCGTTCCTTCTTATTTCGTTTTTCTAAATCGTCTATAATGCAAATTGCTACAATTGCTATCTAAAGACATGGTATGATATAATTTATTTCCCCCCGAGCATCAAGTTACTTTGCAGTTTGTCTTACAGATTCCAACTATGAGCAAACCATCACCAACTGCAGCAAAAAACATCAAGTTACACTCTAACAGCATTCCAACTACTTGGTCTTAAACATTCTTGGTAACAGAAATCAAAGAATTGCGAAGATTTAAAAGATTCAAAGCCCTAGATTTACCACATTTGCCACGTACCAGAAATTTGAAGAAACGGTAATATTACTATTTGCATTGGGAAGAAGCACATGCAGATTGCATTGAGAGTGCATCTTCCCCTTGTAAGAATTCGATGTATATTATTAGTCTTAAGAATGTTGCAAAATAAATCTGTCGTGAAGGAAATAAAGTGACCCGCAAAAAAGTTCCAAATGAGCGACGTTCGATTGCATTCACAGAGAGGCATCACGCCCCCCACCCCCTCCCTTCGGGCCCTTCCTATTCTTCCAAATTCCAGCACAGCCCCGCACCGCGCGCCCGCCACCTTCGCACAGCTCCTGCCCCATGCCCCGCCCTGGCCCGGCCTGGACCGCCTCGCCCAGCCCCGCCCAGCTCCGCTCCGCCCCATCCCACCCCACCCCGCCCCGACACACCCCGCCCCGCCCCACCCCGCCCCACCTCGCCCCACCCCGCCCCACCCCCTCCTGCCCCGCCCCGCCCCGCTCCATTCTACCGCCCCGCCCCGCCCCACCCCACTCTCCCGCCCCGCCCCGCTCTCCCGCCGTCGCCATGCCCTCCCCGTCGCGCGTGTGAACAGAAGAGCGGCGCCGCCGCGGGCCGAAGCGCGCGCTCCGCAACGGCCCGCCCCGGGGCGGCGAACGGCGCACTCTCCACGCTGCCATGAGCAACGGCCTTGAGGGGGAGGCTAGGGGAATAAAATGGAATTTGACGCAGTGGAGTGAAACGATCGCAGCGAATGAGGCGATGAGCAACGAAATCATGTTTTTCAGCCTCGTATGCGTATATCCGAGCATATACAGGAAAGGTAAATAATGAACGGCGGAGATTTACAGAACTGAAAGTGGTGAGATCCAAACCAGGTCTTGTTTAAAAATATTGAAGTTAAAGTAAATTATTTACCGATGTTTCGTTGTGATCTTTAAATGGTGTAGTGTACCTTGATCTCTACTGAAATGTATTCGAAATCTTACTCCAAATGGGGCTACCGATAAAAAATAGCTGATTAGATTAGATTAGATTAGATTAGATTAGATTTATTTAAACTGCAATTGGGCATAACCCGGTGGCAGCTAATTACAAAACATAAATATACACAGCCTTTCTGTAATATAGAACTCCAAAACCACTAATAGTAATAATAATAATAATAATAATAATAACAACAACAACAATAATAATAATAATAATAATAATAATAATAATAATAATAAGAAGAAGAAGAAGATGCAAATTATATACTAATTGTAGTAATAATAATGGTAAGATAATGATAATAATATTAAAAACTGACTGATTCATAAAACATTAAATTACATTAAGAGAGAAAACACACACACACACACACACACACTGCATTAGTATTACACTGCACTTCACTGCACTTCACTTCACTAAGACCTGAAAACATTTCCTTCTTTATTTCTCTGCTATACACTGCACTACACCTCACTTCACAATATAACACTTATGCATCGCTATATAACCCACTATTCTCCCTCATTTACTTAATAATACCCTAAATTAATTTCCTAAACTGTTGAACACTTTGAGGAAAGGGTTCAAAGGTTTTTGCAGGCAATCTATTCCATTCCGTAATCGTTCGATTTGTAAAAGAAAATTTCCCGACATCCGTTCTCTGCTGTCTTAAATTTATTTTGTGCCTGTGATCCACTCTACTGATGTATGTAGGAATACATAGCCGCCGATTAATTTCTTTCCAAGCTGGATGACCATTATAAGCTTTATACAAGGCGCAGAGTCTTGCTACTGATCGCCTGTTTTTGAGTGAATCCCACCCTGCCGTTTTCTTGTCCCTGAAAGTAAATTTAGCTGCCCTATGCTGAATCCTTTCCAAGTGTTTACACTGCATAATCTTGTGCGGATCCCAACAAATTGTTCCATATTCCATTATTGGACGAACAAGAGATAAATAAGCAATTTCCCTCGCGTTTGCCGTACTCTTTTTTAGGATGCGCATTACAAAGTGAAGAGATCGCCAGGCTTTCCCTACAACAAAATCTACGTGTTTTTTCCAACTTAATTTACTATCGAAATGAATTCCTAGGTACTTGCACGAGGAAACTCTCGGAATAATGTCATTATTTAAACGGTAATGTGTTTCACTGTAATTATGACCCCTGCCAAAGTGATGGATTTACTTTTAGAGCTATTTATGGACATTCCGATATTTTCCGCCCAGTAATGTAACGCATCAAGATCCTTTTGCAGTATTTCTTTATCTCTTTTCGAGTTAATACTACGATATATTATGCAATCGTCTGCAAATAGCCGAACATTTGAGGTTAATTGCGCCGGCAGATCATTGACGAAAGCTAGAAATAGAAGGGGTCCAATGACACTCCCCTGCGGTATTCCTGACGTAACGCTTGCCCCGGAAGATAACTCTTGTCCAATTCGGACTTTCTGTTTTCTATCTCGCAGAAACTCGCTAATCCACGCCACCACCCTGGGATCTATGCCTGAATTCATTAATTTCTGTACAAGCCGATCGTGTGGAACGACATCAAATGCTTTAGCAAAATCTATAACTACTGCATCTACTCTCCCGCCCGCGTCAATTTCATCTGCTAGATCCTGAAATAGCGTGACTACCTGACTTTCGCATGAATAACCACTCCTGAACCCGTGTTGCCCATCGTAGAGCCATTTTTTAATTTCCCATTCTTTCTTAATGTAACTCCCAACTAGATGCTCCATAAGCTTGCACACCACTGACGTAAGACTTACCGGCCTATAATTGCATAATTTAGTTTTGTCACCTCTTTTAAAAATTGGTACGACAAAGGCTAATTTCCAATCTTCCGGTACTTTTGAATTATTCAAAGACACGTGAAAAATTCTAATTAGGTACGGTAATATTGCCTTTCCTGCCAGTTTAATTAAATCCGTAGAAATGTCGTCTGGACCCCTGACTTACCATTTTTCATTGACTTTACTTTATTCCATAGAACGTTTACTTCAATATTAAACTGATTCGCAACCGAAGGCCCTTGAATAAATGGATGGTCCGTACTATTTTTGAAAACCGAACTAAAATACTTACTAAATGCATCCGCTTTTGCCCAATTGTCAGTAATTAGCGTGTTTCCATTTTCGCGAATAACTGGGATATCCTCTTTATTTCCTTTCCTTCTACGAACATATTTATAAAAGCCTGTCCAGTTATTTCCCTTCCCACCTAGAATATTCTTTAAATATGCCTCCTGAGCAATTTTCTTTTCGCGCTCCAATTCTTTTGAATGATTTCGAAAAATATTCATATGCTCGCTACTACGCTTTCTGTTCTTAAATGCCTTTCTCGTTATCCTCTTCATTCTCCTAATTTTTGCATTGTAGTATTCTGGATCCGGATTATTTTTTAGAATTTTGCACGGAACAAACTTTTGCAAAGCTTCGTATATAATATCTTTAAACACGCCCCATATTTCTTCCATACCGCCCTCTGTTCTTAGAAAGCGGTCATATTGTTCCCTAAAGAAGCCTTGAAGCCCGCTTACATTTGCTTTCTTGTATTGCCGTACTTTCGTTCCTATTGTAATGCCTTTCCTTGAAATATTTCCGTCTAAGTCAAGAAGAACCGCTTTGTGGTCACTAATACCCTCAACAACTTCACAAGATATGAAATGTTCTTTCGGCCTAATTAGGTAGACATCCAAAATCGTATCCTGTCGCGTCCCGGTCCGAACTACCTGGATAAAACCCTCTTCCCAGACCAGCCCGTTTACTAAATTTTGGACTTTCCCTTCGCTAACGGTTCCCTCCCAGTTTACGCTCGGAATATTTAAGTCGCCTCCAATAACAATAGCATGGCCATTTTCGTTTCCCGTTCTCTGAATGATGTTATCTAAAATGTCATATCCATCGCTCGGAGGCCTATAGCATGCAATAATTTCTAAAACAGTTCCTGACGTAATAATTTCTATTCCCATCATTTCAAACTCTCTACTGACCCACTCTAATCTAATATTAATGTCCTCTTTGACGCAAATAAAGACTCCGCCCCCTCTGCTAATTCTATCCCTCCTAAGGATCTTGTAATGGGAATGAAAAATTTCAGAGGACCCGATTTCCTCAGTTAGCCACGACTCAGTCCCTATCACTATGTCGGGATCGCAGGCATCAACTAGATTCCAAAACTCTATTTCTTTATTGATTATACTACGACAGTTCACCTGCAACAACCTAAGGAACCCCTTCCTCACCTGAAAGTGTTCTTGAAAGGGCGCGTCCCTCGAAGTCGCTGCCTCTGTCGTCGCCTCCGCCGCCGTCGTCTCCGCCCTCGTCGTCTCCGTCGCCGTCGTCATCGTCGTCACCGCCGCCGCCGCCGTCGCCGTCGCCGTCGCCGCCGCCGTCGCCGCCGCCATCGCCGTCGCCGTCGCCGTCGCGGCCGCCGTCTCCGCCGTCGTCGCCGCCGCCGTCGCCGCCGCCGCCGCCGACGACGACGACACCGCAGTCGCCGCCGTCGCCGTCACAGCCGCCGCCGTCGCCTTCGCCAACTCAGTCACCGCCGCCGTGTCCGCTGCCTCCGTCGTCTCCGTCGTCTCCTCCGTCCCCGCCTTCTCCACCGTCACACATGTCTCCGCTGAAGCCACCGTTACCGGAGTGAAACCAACAGCCCCCGCTCCTATCGCCGCTGCCGGTAGATTTAATTTGGCCGCGGAACGCGAGACCGGCGGTCGCTCACAGCGTCAACGGGCGACGGGAGGGCGTGTGCAGAATTCAGCTACTCTAGTATAGAGGCCACTGAGCTCCGCAACGCCCCTCCGGTTGAGGTGGACGCCGTCTCGACCTAGTGAGCTCTCTGAGATCCACCCGTTTGGATCCACAAACACGAATCCGAGAGCTTTTGCCACAAAGTCCATGTCCCGATTTATCCTCGCCACCTTACGGGACCAAACATCCCGGCGGCGAATGACGCCACTAAGCACTATACGCGAGGATGGAAAGCGCGTTTTGGCTGCTACCCCAAGTTCGTAGATGTCGCCCATGAGGTGATCAAATGAGCGACATCTCCGTAAATTATTGGAGCCTCCGTGAATGATAACAGTTTCCGGGGCTTCCACGTCACTAGCTTCAATTTGCGATTTCAGCTGTTCCACGCGGATTCCCGGAAAGCATTTAACTTGCAGGTTTGCGTGACCTACGTGACGCACAATAGAGTCACCGAACACAACACATTTTTTAGAATTTTTCGTTGCCGCTGAATCCTTGACAACCGATGCAAATGTGGTTGATGCCGTCACCGCCGTGGACACCACGTTTGGGGAACTCGCCGCCGGAGTTGGCGATGTCACCTCTACTGGCAGAACCGCTGTGGCCGGCTGAGCCACCAACGTCACTGCCTCCTCCGTCGCAGTAGCTGCTATCGCCTCCACCTCCGTTACTCTTGCTGCTGCCTTCAAAACTTGCAGCTCCTGTTGAGTCGCTGCAAGCTTAGCAGTAACCTGCAAGAACTCCTGTCGAAGGCGCGACAGTTCACCTCGCAGACCGCCGTTGCAACACTCGACGCACCTCCATGAAACATCCACTGGTGCGCCACGTCGCGTAGATACCGGGCCAGGATTTATCTCCACGCCACCAATTACTAACATCACTGCTATAACTAGCAGTGCAAAGGCGTCCAGAGAGGGAGCAGGGACGCTACCCTTTCTCAGCACGCACGCCACGCGGGCGGCCCAGCCGCCGATGCGGGCCCGGTACATTTCCACGTCGCAGCCCATTATCCCTTTACCTGCGCGAGAGCGATCCCCAAGGCCGTGATAAGATATCATAATGTTAATAAATGCCACCATTTCAAATCAGTCATATCAGTGGGGATGAATACACTACATATCATTCAGGCTATAATGTCGTAGACTCGAAAGGCAGAAAATAAATGTTCGCTGGAAACGAGACAAATGCAGGAGCGGTTCAGCTGAACTCTTTCTTTGTGGGTCGGATTACATGTGTCCTTAGTGGTTTTCCTTGTAGATCTTGGAAAGTTCTAAATAAATTTCGTTTAATTTTGAATTATATTTGAGGAAACTTCTCATGATACTCTATGCCTATAAGTGTTCACTAGCGTGCCCGTGCGAGAACTCTCGCATGTTAAATTCCACCCTTTCCCTATCCATTTGTCTATCCTTTCAATAAAGGAGAGGAACTACTAATGTACTTACAGAATATCAAACAAAATAACAATGCAATTGATGTTTGAAACAAATTTTCAATTAAAGTTTATTCAACATTATAGAGAGATGTTCTTGGAACAATTCATACTTCTTTAAAAACAACATTTGAAGAAATGTTTCAATCTTCCTTGAGAGTTAGCTTTTCGCTTTCCTTGATAGTAAAATAATAGAAAAGGTTTTTACTCTTGAGAAAGCCAAGTAAAGTAGTGCGAAAATACCGGATCGGGCAAGAACAGATCTACTCATTGCAATATTATTTAACTTTCCT
The DNA here is from genome assembly GCA_031308135.1 of Acheta domesticus. NCBI lineage: Eukaryota > Metazoa > Arthropoda > Insecta > Orthoptera > Gryllidae > Acheta > Acheta domesticus. The sequence goes on along the minus strand of JAHLJT010002406.1, from coordinate 29,133,819 downwards.
TGGTTTGTTATGAAGAACCGAGTGGGTTTTGGAGAGTCAGGGTGCCAGCTTGCTGGGGTGAGAAAATTGAAAAATTATTTGTTTACTAAAATGTATTGAATTATTTTCTGCGTTCTTACGTACCTCAAGAAAAACAATTCCGAGACAAAAAAATCAAACCAATGTTTTCACCTTTGAGTACTAAATACAATTTGTTAGCATTAGAAACAATTTAGTGGGAATTAGCAAGCCCACTTCGGTACATGGGAATGTTGCTCAAACGATGTTTGCATTTTTAATATCTAAACGAACCGCCACCTTGAGTTGAATATCAAATGGTGTTTTATTTACAATATGAGTTTGCAGCTGGGCGTTGGTGTACATACTTCCAGATACCGCCAACATTTAAATCGTGCGTTTGGACTGCGATCGTTGGCAGTTGTCGGGTGACTTGCACTATACTTTCTATAATTTTAAATTTAGTTGTTTTTTAATTGATTCACGTAGTATTGTAAGCTAGCGCGTTTTGATTTTTGTTATCCATTTATTTCAAGCTATTTTACTTTAACTACTTTAAAAAGTTTGTTCTTTGTGTTGTGCCATAGCACAAGTTTTCCCCCACTACCTCTGCGTACCCGTGCGAGAACTCTCGCTTGTTAGACACCACACTCATTCCTATCCTACTATTTTCATTATAAGAGGGAAAGTAGTTAACGAAACGTGTTTATTTGTTTAAAATCTATAAAGGTAACTTGCAATGTACTAACACAATTACAAATAAAAGTAAAAAACAATGCAATTAATGTGTAAAAACAATTTCAATAAATATTTATTCAATATCATGGAGAATTTGCTTGGAATATTCCCCAAAACTTACTTAAAGACCTTCGAAGTAATGATTCAATATTCTTTGTCAGTTAGGTTTTAGTTTTTCGTGATAGTTACAAAAATATTAGCTTTTTACTTTTAAGAAAGCTACGTGTCTGAACCTGTTGATTTGAACATTTCATCGAATGATAACGAAAATATTGGTACAGGTAAAACACAAACACAGTCTTCACTCTTCACTGAACACCCACATCCTTCCACAATTAAGTACACAGCACTTACAGACCATGAAAAAACGTTAATTGAATAGTTTAACTACACGCATAAGAAACAATCTTCATAGGTATTGAAATATACCTTTCTCACGTCTCATCAAGATTGTGGCTATAATTATGTCCTGTTCCAAATTTATTAAGATTTGGGCGCCAGAAACAGGTTACATGAATTACTACCAAAGTTTTTCTATCTGATTTTAACAAAATTATATAAAAATCCAGCTAGCTTGGGTCGATGGGTCCGGATACAAATCCTCGCTATCGCCTCGATAGCCGATTACCTGATCTGCCAACTATACAGTATGGCGTGGAAACTGAAATGTAATAATTATGCTTCCAACTAATAAAAAATTATGATTGACAAATGAAACTCTTTTCATTTCCAAAGAACAAAATTCAACAATTTATTTAACTTTAAATTAAAAACAATTAATTTGATGGTCATGACCCTTTTTTAAATAGATTATCTCTTTTATACTGCAGTATTGTTTTTACCGTTTTTGCATGCCAACGCTCCGTGGTCGCTTCTCACTTGGCCGTTGTTAATTCCAAGTTCCGCTTCTTTCTTCAGTCTTGCGCCGCTGCTGACACGTCCAGTCCACACTGCCTAAACTATTTGTTAGTTCTTACACTCCGACGCTCCCCGGTTCCTAGTCTCTCCCACTGGTTATGTAAACTATTGAAGTCCAACTGCAATGTCCGAAAATCTGAACAAGTCCTCCGCGAAATCACTTCTGGTAAATTATTTTCAAAGTCCGGAAACAAACTATCACTTCTCTCACAAGAAAACTATACAAGTCTCACTTTCCCACTATATTGTCTACAAACGATCTTTACGCTACGGCACCCAGAGTCAGAATGTTCTGTTTAATGCATTTTTAAACCCTTTATGGCTCGGTAGGCGTCCATCCTTCTATTTTTTTCAAAACACGGCGGCAACATTAGACTATCTAATCTTTAATAGCCAACCCGTGCGTCTCTTACAAATCCGAGTAGCCGCGACCTCCGTCAGTCATTCGTTTTTGCACCAATTACATTTTATGTTCTTCAGCCATCTAGCCGGCGTCCTGACGTCATCAAGGCCCGTGTATAGTTTGCTGACCTTGCCAACCTCCGCGCCGTCGTTACTAAGTCCATATACCGCCATATTGTATCCCCATTTATAGCTAACATCATTAAATAAAAATCTATAATATTATGGTATATCACAGTATAGGTATCAAGCAACTATAATAGTACTTCTAGTTGTTGCTGGAGAGCAAATCTTGAATTAATGATTATGCAAATAAACCTCGTCAGACTGCACAAACTACGGTGTTAACAGAAAGCGTAAATAAAGATTGTCAAATCTAAGCCTTCTAAGAGTGTCGCCACAAAAATTGCTACCAGCAGGAAGGGCTGAAATATTGAGGTGGCCTTGATAGTATTGAAGCGTGAAACCGAAAAGTTAATTGAATGGATCGGAGAATGTCTCGTCTTGTAGATTATGGTGTGAAAAACGTTTCTTTGAATTTTACTTTTTAAGGCTATAAAACGCTTTGTTTATGAGTTATTTGCTGATATATGTGGACATGTGATGCGGGTTGCATTTTACATGAATATTTCGATGCGTTTTTTTAAAGAAATCATCCATATTTTTAAAGTCAAAGTGGAATTCGTCAAGTCTCCGTGAAATTCTCTTTCTTTAGAGCCCTCACTTATAAAGATTGGTTGCGTGTGAGAACCGGAACCCAAAGGTATACTACTGAAATAATACAGGAGACGATAAATAAACGTTTCTTAATAGAGGTATTGCCAGAAAGTTTTGTTGGTAGATCAAGTTTCAGAAAAAGCACAGAAAGCAGCTAATGAAGATATGTGATAAAAATAATAATAATGATTAATTTTACCTTTAATTTGCTAGCTCAGTTCTCTGGTTCTCATGCTCTCTATACAGAGAAGCCTGGAAGTCTGAAATTGTTTATGTCCCGAAGGAATTACACACAACGTGGCACAACAATAATTTTGTTTATTAAGAATGGAATTTGAGATTAAAAATATAAAAATTCTCTTGCTTAATTTCATGCATTAAGTTCACTGTACCAAATTGTCTGGCGTTGTGAAACGATGGCCCCGCAGTTCGTAGCCCCTTGACTTCCGCGCCGAAAATCCGTCTGCTTCTTTCTTGCTGCTCACTTCTTGCACACTTGTTCCACAATTTGTCCTCCCTATTCGCGTCGATGTCCAACTTTAATAATTCAGGTTACATACGCGCCCGCTACCACCAGGATGCCAGTCAACCACCAACTCTCCCTCGTCCAGGGCCCCCTTCTCGCGCGTCAACAACCTTCGTTGCCTAGTAACCGCGACCGTCCAGATTGAAGCGCGGCGTTTGTTTTGTAATATTTTTGTATATTACAGCTCCGTCCGTCCAGATTAACGCGCGGCGTTTGTTCTGTGATATTTTGTATATTACAGATAATATAAAATATCAACATCTATTTACAAGTATAACTTGATGAATTATCACGAACTTAAATAAGACAAACTGCTCATGTTATTTTTTTCATTCACTGCAAGAATACTGCAGTCCACAATAGTCAGTGACAAGTCGAACAGGCAGACTCTAAAGATCACGCAAATAGAGTGATGAGAATAATGTATATAACGTAAATGTGTTTGAATTAAACGTAGAGATAGGAATACGTGTAAGTTTAAGATACGAGTAAGTCAGATATTAAGCACCTGCACCATAAAACATACGTACCCAATATAAAGAAATAAATTATATAAATGAATCAGCACCATTTCTATTGGCTTCAAGCGGCAAGCGGTGGTTCTACCGACATGCACCGACATCCAATGACATCTACGGACATGCACCAACATCCACCGACATCCACCGACATGCACCGACATCCACCGACATCCACCGACATGCACCGACATGCGCCGACATCCACCGACATGCGCCGACATCCACCGACATGCACCGACATCCACCGACATCCACCGACATGCACCGACATCCACCGACATCCACCGACATGCACCGACATCCACCGACATGCACCGATATGCACCGACATGCACCGACATGCGCCGACATGCACCGACATGCACCGTCATGCACCGACATCCACCGACATGCACCGACATCCACCGACATCCACCGACATGCACCGACATGCACCGACATGCACCGACATCCACCGACATGCACCGATATGCACCGACATACACCGACATGCGCCGACATGCACCGACATGCACCGTCATGCACCGACACGCACCGTCATGCACCGACATGCACCGACATCCACCGACATGCGCCGACATCCACCGACATGCGCCGACATCCACCGACATGCACCGACATCCACCGACATCCACCGACATGCACCGACATGCACCGACATCCACCGACATGCGCCGACATCCACCGACATGCACCGACATCCACCGACATGCGCCGACATGCACCGACATGCACCGATATGCACCGACATACACCGACATGCGCCGACATGCACCGACATGCACCGTCATGCACCGACACGCACCGTCATGCACCGACATCCACCGACATGCGCCGACATCCACCGACATGCGCCGACATCCACCGACATGCACCGACATCCACCGACATCCACCGACATCCACCGACATGCACCGACATGCACCGACATCCACCGACATGCGCCGACATCCACCGACATGCACCGACATCCACCGACATCCACCGACATCCACCGACATCCACCGACATGCACCGACATCCACCGACATGCACCGACATGCACCGACATCCACCGACATGCACCGACATGCGCCGACATGCACCGACATGCACCGTCATGCACCGACATCCACCGACATGCACCGACATGCACCGACATCCACCGACATCCACCGACATCCACCGACATGCACCGACATGCACCGACATGCACCGACATCCACCGACATGCACCGATATGCACCGACATACACCGACATGCGCCGACATGCACCGACATGCACCGTCATGCACCGACATCCACCGACATGCACCAACACGCGCCGACATCCACTGTCATCTTCGCATCTCTCGCCCCCGTCTCCCGTCGCTTGTGCGTGGGCTGCAGTGAGTGTGCGAAAGCGCAGGAGAGGCGCCCCGTGGCGTGGAGCGCTGGCGGCGCTGATTGAGGCGCAATTGCGTCGCGCGGTGGCCAGATGGCGCGGCGCGCGGCCCTCCGCTCCGGCAGATGGCCCCGACTCGCAGCCGGAAGTCGCGGAGCCCTCCGCACGAGGACGCTTCCTGTCCAGGAGCCTTTTCTCCAACACTCGCAAATGCAAAACAGAGTGTTTCGTAAAACCAATGTTGAGAATGCATTTATATCGCTTTTTGCTAAAATATTGACGTATTGTATGCTTAAAGCTAAAGTTTACTATAGAATTTGTCGAGTTTTGATAAAACACGAGATGAAACGGGTCAAAAGATGCCTAAACGATGGATAACCTATATTCAATTTCTTTTGGATTTATCAGGTCTTGAAAAAACCGCTCCTCAAATTGAATTCTCGTTTTTGTATCGTATTTCTCTCGTAATTATATCCGAAGATTTCATCATCATATTTTTACGGCAAATATATATCCTGACATCTACGGACGATGCACCGAATGCACGATCCTCCCCACAAAAAAAATGTGTGGAGGATCGTGGTTAGATCCGAGAGATTCAGAGAATATGGTATATATTGAAATGTACCAACGTCTCGTCATAGACTCTTACGAGATCGTTGGCATCATTCATCTAAGATGGTTATAATCGTGACCCGTCCCGAATTTATATTAAAATTTTGGGCGCCAGGAACAGGTTACGTTAATTAAAAAAAACCAATGCTTCCACAGCTAATTTCAACAAATTTATAAATGTCCGGCTAGCTGGGTCAATGGGTCCCGTTATGGATAATCGCTATCGCCTAGATAGCCGATTACTTGATCTGCCAACTGTACAGTATGGCGAGGAATCTGAAAGGGAATAATTATCTATTTATAACTATTTAACAATTTTGATTGACTAAATGACAACTTTTCATTTCCAAAAGAAAAAAATTCAACAATTTATTTAACACTATTAACAATTGTTTTTGTCCTTAGGTCATGACCTCGTTTTAAAATATATCTTTTGTACTGCAGTACTTATCTAATATCTTGGTCGCCGACGCCCCGCAGTCTCTTCTCACTCGAATGTAGGTGATACCAAGTCTCGCTTCTCTCTTCTAATCTTGCGACGCTGCCGACGCATCCAGCCCTCACTGACTAGAATATCTACCGGTTCTTACTTGATATTCAGAGTTCCTAGTCTTCCCCAACTAGTGGCAAAATATTAAAGTCCAAAACCGCAATATAAGAAAAAACTTTATAAATATTAAAGTCCAAAACCGCAATATAAGAAAAGTCCTAATCGAACTTCCCGCTGCACATCAACTTCCAGATTCCGAAAAACTATTGAGTCTCACTCAAAACTTACAAGACCTACTTCACTAATGTTAATCTCTCGCGAGCGATCTTTACTACTCGACGACCACTATCAGAATGTCCAGTACTCCCTGTTCTTTCGCCCTCAACGCTTCGGTATCCGTCCTTCGTTCCTCTTTTTTAAAACAAAACGACAAAATTAGTCTATTCTCCCTTAGCCAATCCATTCATCTCTTATCAAACCAAGTAGCCATGCCCTCGACAGTCATTCCTTTTCAGACCAATCCCACATCATTTTATCTTCTATCTAGCCAGCGACCCCACCTCTTCAAGGTCTCAATGCAGTTTGTTGACCTTGCCAACCACTGCGCCGGCGTTGCTAAGGCTGTATATCGCCATTTGCATACCCTTTTGTCCAACCCATTTACAGCTAATGTTATTGAAAAAATATATAATATTTTGGTATATCACATATATATATATATATATATATATATATATATATTATATATATGTCAGTCAAAATTGTGAAATAGTCTAGTAGATATTACTTTAAGGAAAAATCCGTCATTTTGTAGCCCTGATGAAGGCTGAATAAAAGCCGAATCGTTGGCAGGTTAAAATGGTATTGTTTAATGGCCTACACTCAAGAATCAGTCCATAATATTATTAATAGAGGTCAAGAAATCAAGCACGTGTTTATTTATTTATTTATTTCATTCAAAAACACTTATTACAAAACTAACCAACAGCAAAAAATTATTCTAAAAATATTAAATTAGTACATAAAATAAACTAGGAGTGCTACAGAATGGCACAAACATTCCCATATTAGTTTTCTATTTCCTTGGGTCTGTGCGAGCTATTCGGAATTGCCACATACTCGTGCCAGCTGCCATCTATCGACGCCCAAATAACATATTTTTTTTACATTTTCTTTATTTTTCGGTTTCTTAATGGTATAACGAAAATGTTAATTTTAGATTATTAAAGAACACAAAAACTTCATCGTAAATGGCAATTTTCTTGAAATAATTTGGGTCGTTTTTAAGAAAGTGGCGTTTAAGCACTACTAAAAATCCAAAATTTTAATATCATTATCACTGAAAAGTTTTGAATTTCCAAACACTTATTTGAAGTAACTTGAAGCACCTTAACTGACAAATATAAAAATGTTTACAAATTGCTGGTGACATGCATATTAAAAATGTGAGATATCTTTAAAAAATGCATTTGTGGAATTTATTGCACGCAGTATTGCGCGAAAACTACTAAAATTTTCAAAAAAATGTGCCTGACCTTAAAGAAAAAACTCACTATGAACAAAAAATTTTATTTGAAGGAAAAGTCTCTATCTGCAATTTTGTAGTTGGAGGAAGACGCCGAATAAAATTGAAACTTTTGGAATTTTCGAAAACCTAGAGTTAACCGTTAAAATCAGACCTGTGCCTTCTTAATAAGTGTTTTTACTCTTCTGTTGCAAGAAATTTAAAGAAAAAAATTGGAGTCGTTTTTGAGAAAATTTTGAAAATGTCTGTGGGGCTTCATGTAAAGTACCCCCAAAAATTAATGAATGCTTTTCGAACTCGCAGAGCTTTGACTCATGCTAGGATGGACAGGGGTTTCTTCAATTTGGAAAAAAATCGCAAGCATAGCTTAGGCGCTAGTGTTGTTCACATACACCGGAAGACGGACAGACGGACAGACGCACGGACGGACGGAGCTTCAAGACCGCGCCAAAAAGCATGCCTCCTCTAAAATTCACAAAACTCTCTCAGCCTAGTAATGCCTGGTAATGCAAACGTGGAAGTGCCTATAGGAAAACTATAGAAATACACAACCAGAAAGTAGCTGAGAATAGGTATGTTTTGAACATTATAATTAATTGTATTACATTTTGTGGTTCATTTGAGCTGGCATTACGTGGGAATGAGGAGTTAGAAACATCGAGTAATCCAGGTAGTTTGGACTGATGTGGAAATGGGAATGCTTCGAAGAAAAATGTGAAATTTTAAGTACAGTGTAGTTTCGAAATGTACTTGCGAACTCATTGTATACCGGTCGCAGCATCAGTGCCATTATTCTGTAAATCACCAACTTCTGAGGGCATGAGCCGCGACTGTGTGATGAAATACTGGCTGTTCGGGGATTCCCCCACCCGCCAGCGCCGCCCAAACATATTGTATTGGAGCAGTTCTCTCCTCCCGCCGGGCGCTTGCCTCCCGAACTTCCCTTGCGGAGAATGCCGGCGCGTTACCGTAGGATTTCAATCATTGTGATGATTTGCAGTTTCACGATGTCCAATGTTTTGTTGATTTATGTGAAGGGGAGAAACTTGCAAGTGCTGCTTCATCAGCGTATTCCTTTTAGTAAATTTTCCTGTCAGCAACACCAACACTTTTGAGTGTTTCTTGAGCCGCCCTCGGCAGACGCGTCGAGAAGCCGTCGGCACCCGCGTGCTGAGTTCCGTCTCACGGAAGGACGATGCCACATTTTGGAGGTGGTTCAAAAAGTGCCTTCTGAAGCCTTGCGTAAAGAACCATAGTCTACGTCTACACGTAAACAACGCATAGACTAAAGTATTCTGAGTAGACAAAGCTAATTTATATCGACAACTGCCTTTTTTATGGGGCATGGAGAGAATCTGCGACGGACCATGTTCCACTCCCAAATCCAAAATTTATTTATAATTATAGCCAATGTATCCAAAGCAATACTACAAATTGATTGGATCACATCTGTGCAAGGAGTGCAATTTGAAACAAATCCCTACTGGTTTCTTGAGATGGATACGGAGGTTGTCATTTCTTCATCAGGAATACTATATTTTGTTAGACTTATTGAATTGATTTTTTATATTATATTAAAATATGCTTCTTCTATTACTACTTATTATAAAATTTTTTGGGTTATTTGATGTGAAAAAATAAATAGTCTTCACAGATTACATTGTCTACGTAGTCTACACGTAAAAATTGTAACGTAGACTACACGTAAGTGACGTGTAGAAAACATGCATCAACGTAAAATTATAGTCCACGGCACAACTGTTATCTTATTCTTTCGCCGCGCGTGCCACACTACCCTGCTGCGCTCGCAACGTGTTCACGATTTCGGCGTTTTGGGCAACAAATGAAGCTCATTGAACACTGATATGCCTTTGCGTTGTTGGCACTCGATATTTTCTGTTGGATGACGTCTTTTGTTTTCGACAAAAATTCTTGAGAAATCGCAAAATCGAACTCATATTTTCCGCTTGGCTGGTCGCGCAGTAACTATTGAGCTATCGTAACAAGATACGAAAGACCTCCATTCTGGTTTATTTCAATATAAAATCCATTGTAAGACCATCGCTTACTTACGCTTGCACTATCTGGGGTGGAGCCTCAAAAAGTAACTTAGAGAAAATTCAAATAGTTCAAAATAAATGTTTAAGGCGCATAATTAAACCACCATGGTACGTGACAAATAGACAAATTAGAAAGGAATTGAAAATAGAAAACTGGAGTACTTACCTTGGTAGACTATTAGTAAAATGTTTTGAAGCGCTACCAAAAGCGGAATGTGTTAAAAACTTTAATCTAGGACGTTCAGCAGAAGACATTAATATTATTTCAAGGTTCTCCAAACATAATTACTCCCGCCATAAACGTTTCAATAAGAATAGAAGTTGAATAAAAAAGTTATTAAACTTTCAGACATAACATAAAACAATAGAATTTTACAAATTCAAAATAAATTTAAAAAAAATTCAAACACTAAATTATGGAAACGTAACAAAGTGAGAGGGAGCTTCGACTAAATGAGCTCCCCGCCTGCCTGTGCCCTTACCCAGTTCTAGTATTAAGTAATGAACATCTTTGTAAAATCAGTGGATTGAACAGGATAGAAGATAAAGCTGTTAAAAAAGTATATATTGAATAGATCACAGCTTTCCTTTATTAATAAACAAGCTACGGTATTTGCGTTGTTTGAATGCGTGGCTAGAATGGAAACGGGAAGATGGCGTCAAGCGCAACTTGCCAACTTGGCGGGCAATGTCAAAGCCCGTGATCTTCCTTAGACAAACACCATTTGTGCGATCGTCTTAACGATATGTCTTAACTTTTCTGCAGCACTTCCTTCTGTCTAGTGCGAATTTTGTAACTTTGCTCATCAATGCCACTCTTCACGATGGAATATGTCACGGTATTACGCGTCTTTCTCAGTTTTCCTGCTAGATATTGCGTCATCGCGACTGCACAAAACAGTGCTTGCGATCAAGCGACATCTACCGGCACGAGCGAGAAAGACGCGAAATGGCGTGTGATATTCGATCATGGCCATAGGGGCTTGAGGGGCAGAGTTTGAAAATCGTACTATAATCGTACGGGTTCAGCTAGGTTTTACAATTAACGTAAAGGACAAAGGAATTGGAATAAATCTACCCATCAATTTATTTCGTAGCAAACGTGTGTTGACGTCGTCAATATGAGGGAAGCTTTGGATCCCTTCTAATACTGTAATGACACAGAAACGATTGAATAATGCAGCCATCTGCAAATCACATCATGATTCGCAGGACCTTCACAACCTAGACGGGTTAGCAGCCAGATGTACTGCAGTGCCCAGCGCGGGGCAATGTTAAGCCCAATCATTATTAGAAAATTAGAAGCGTGTGTTATAGTTTTAGGTAATTCAATGTATAAGCGTGATTCTAGTTTTAGTGATGAATAGTTATGTAAGTTTATTTTTCAAAGTATATTATTGAATAGCTGCAATAAAACTTGGTATTTTTTAATCTACCTCGTAGATCTTTATTGAACTAATAAATGCAAATTTCAATAAGTAACTTCAAATAACGCTATTAAAAATTGTGGCTAATCCAAAATTCTGCGGAGGGAACCAGCATTTAGATGGCGACGCCCAGCGAAAAGGCATGCTACGTAAGACAATAGAATAGCCGGGTCGGCCGCGTGGCCGAGACCGCTAAGAATCGCTAAGAATCAATCGTAGTAATCTCGAGCCGAGGCGTCCCGAGAATCAATCGTAGTCTCGAGTTCGAGGAAACGTTCGAGTCCCGTCTCTGGCACGGTTGTATTTGTGCTCTTCCTTTCACCCCCTATCATCATACCATAACGTCGAATCCAGTAGTGGTCGTTAATGACCTAGTAGTTGATGCGACCTTAAGTAACAAAAAAAAAAAAAGAAGAGAGAGAAGCGGGGAAGGAGGTGCGCCGTGGGCCGGTGGTCATCGCCCCCAGGTGGGAGCGGGAAATTGATGGGCTGACGCGGCCTGGGCGCGGGTATCGCGTCACCCGACCCGGTGACGCGCTCGCCCAAGAATTTCTTCTCACTTCACTTCTTACTCCCGGGCGAGGCGAGGCAGGGCAAGGGCTTTAATTGTTCTTTGAAATGAACGGATCATTTTTTTAAAAAATATTTATTTATTTAATCAGATCGGTGGGATTACCACTAAGTGGGTGTTATTGCTTATTTGTGTAATACAATGGATGGATGCAGTACAGTAGTGGCCCGAAGGTACGAAGGCAAATTAGCACATCATAGTCCTATTTCTGAACGAGGACATCCCCCCTGGGTGCCTCTACGACGACTGTTATTAATTTTAGGAAATTGAAGGTAAGCGGAAAGCAAGATGCATAGTGACAGGTGAGACAATTATTTCTCTAGGCATGGCGCACGAAACGGGTATTTAGAGAAACGGGATTTCATTCTTGTAGAAGCGACGATGGAATTGTGGAAGGTACAATGGCTGGTGCAAGAGGAAGTTTGGAGGTTAGAAAAGAACTCGGACGACAGTAAGGAAATGTAATTGGTAAGTGGTTCTACTGTCCAGCGCTAGCACTGTTCTGGAGGGTTTGCAAGGGTTCCAGAACGGAAGAGGCGACACCTCCCCGATTGGGGCAGCTTGAGGGTCTTTGCACTGATTTATAGACACACAGAATTTTCAAATTTTAGAGATTTTTTTATTAATAAGGGGATATAATTTGAGTGTAGAGCTCCACAAATTTTATTCAAGTCATGAATAATGTGAGGTTTCCAAGCGAGACGAGTATTCAGGAGGACACCTAGGAAATGATTTATTTGATTGGGCCCAAGTGGTCGGGTAGTTATTTACATTTAATGGGGGAGGGATATTTGTTCTTCGCAAGGTCAAAATTTTGGTTTCGCATTTGGAGGGATTCAGCTGTAACCTCCATTTTATAGTGCAATCAGAAAAAGTTTTTAAGTCATGTTGGAGGTAATTTACTGCTTCAGAGATTAAGTCGTTGAACAAATCTGCCTTCAATGGTTGAGATAACATCTCACCATCCGCGACGAAGTCGCACCTTAGCATTTAAAAAAATATTTGGTATTGTATTTATATACATAAAACAAACAATTTGTGATTGGTAATGTGTGCTTCGAGCACACTTGTTAATGTAATTAGTTTTATGCATTGTGTACTTGTAATTAGTGTATATTGTAATTAGTGTGACATGTGTAATTAGTGTACACATCTAACCGTGTTGTAAATAAACTCAGCCCTGAGGATGGAGAAATAAAACTCCGAAACGTCGGCCAACTGACATAAATATCATTTATTGGACAAATACCCGTGAACCACGAAATGATAAAGTAGCTAATGTATTGATCATTGTAGAGGACTGTTGTTTCAAATATACTTTTTAATAATTTTTTGGCTCACATACAATTGAAATATTTGAGATGTGGATTATATTTAGATTTTCTGATTATTTGTATTCACTGGGATATCTTTTAGTTATTCCAACATTGGTCGCGTTTGTTTCGAAAATACAAACATATTTTTTTTAATTCTTAGTTTGCCTGATATTTAGAAAAAGCATTCAGTCTCATGTATTTTTGCTGAAATCAATGAATTGTAAATTCTCAGTAAATCAGATCGAAATCCTTTTCTGAGCCTCCTTCTGCGTGCGCCTTCTTCCTAGGCGACTCCTTCGTTTCGTCGTAAACGAAAATAGTGAGGACCAACTATTATTATTTATTATAGACATTTTAATCTTTGAACGTAACGAAGCTAAAGCGCGAGTTACTAGTAAATCAGACGATTTTGAATAATTCAGAGCGTAATATTCAGAGCATATGCACATAAAACCAAAGGAGATTGAAATTTTAGTATTTTAATATTTTTGCGTTCTCGTATTGTGATTAATGGTGAGATGAGTTGGATTAGTACAATTCATCTACAAAAAATAAATTAATACTTATTTATTCGAACACATTCCCAAGTTTATTTTGTAAATAAATTCATGTCTTGTTTCAAAGAAGTAAAATTATGATGGTGAAATTTGTATGTACTATGAATAGTGTACTCTGAAATCATGTGAAACAAAGAAAACATATTTTTTGTTAAGGAAACTAAGGAAGTAGCTTTGAATAGATAAATGAAATCTCGAAGTAAATAAAATGCTTTTACAGTCTAGGCAAAATTGTAGAAACTTTTCATATTAAAGAAGATAAAATCTAAGCACAGATTTTATTAAATAGCTCTGGGTTGAATGTAAAATCAGACCGAGTTTTTTAAATGAAAAGATTTGTTCTCAATTCACAAGACAGCGTATTTGGAAAGAATAAACTGAAAAGGAAGATATTAAGGGACGTACGCCATTTCGTAATAATTTTCTCCGAGTTGCACAAAACGAGGCGAGAAAAGGGAAGAAGCACGGTGCTCAACTCCATCGGGCATTCTGCCTAATGAGGGCGAGAAACGGCTGAAGAACCGGCTCGGCTCGCCCGGCGCGGGCGGATGTGGCTGGGGGGGCGGGGCGGGGCGGCGTCCGGGCTTCGGCCGGGGACAGTGGCCGGTGCGGCGGCGGCCGGTGCCAGCTCCCACAGGCGGCGCTTCCGGCCGTAAAAACCGCGCCCCGCCGCGCCCCGCCGCGCCGCGCCGCGCCGCGCCGCGCCGCCCGGACGCTCTCCACAAGGACGTCTCCTTCACCGGCGCCGACGACTCCGGAGTCCGGCGCGACGCGACGCGACGCGACGCCCGGCCAGTGCCATGCCCCAGCGCGCGCTATGCACTTCCTCTTATGCAGAGTAATACACGCAGCATTGGTCTCCCTTTGCTTGTTGACAGTTGTACTGCAGAAATGAATTAAAAACACGTTATTAACACATGTTCAGTTTATTCCACTTCATCCATGTATTAAAATCAGAAAAATATTAAAAACAAATCATTAACACTCAAATATAATGTGAAATTTAAGCGGTGTCGGTGTTCTTCTCTTTTTTCATTCCTTCAGCCAAAGATAATCAGTTATCATGTGACTGATAGAATGAAAAAAGAGAAGAACATCGCTTAAATTTCACATTATATTTGAGTGTCAATGATTTGTTTTTATTTTTTTCTTCTGATTTTAATACATGGATGAAGTGGAATAAACTGAACATGTGTTAATAACGTGTTTTTAATTCATTTCTGCAGTACAACTGTCAATAAGCAAAGAGAGGGCCAAAGATATACCGATACAAGAACATATTTATGACAGAGAAATTATTTCCAATTTAATATTAGGTAGTGTAGAGAGAACGGTGTAATTCTGTGGAAAATTCGTTTCGAGATTTCAACAGAAATCCGCTTTTTGGGCTCCCCTGATCGTACGACGTATGCCTCACTTGCTCGATTGACTTTTGAGTTCACACTCGGTGCACACGGCAGGAACATGATTTACTGGGGCCGTTCTGAGGGTAATTATGATATTTGAATTTGTGCGACTCTTACCGTGAGATGAAACTTCTGAGACTTTTTCAAATTTCGTACAAATGGCTGCAAATTTTTTCTTGTGTTTCAAACGACAGTTCTTCATGAATAATGGCCACCAGTCCCCGCCCCGGGTCTCATCTCCACGGAGGAAAGTGGACGCTGAAGTGAGACGTATTGAAGATTACAATTGCAAAGGTCGGAAGAGTTGGGCCGGGAGGGCAGTGGGGCGAGCGGGAGCGAGACGCCGGCCGGAGGCGAATAAACAATGGGGCGGCGAGCGCCAGGTGCTCCGGACGCCGCCCACATCCACGCCGCCCCTCCGCCTTCTCAGATTCTTTTTTCCACGTCCGTATCGGGTGGTGCAGGGCATCAACTGATGTCACTGCAGTGCCTCTGACCAGGGGGGTCCTACGACTCTACTCTCGACGGCGGCAGGATTTTCGACACTAGCTTGTCAGCTACTTCGATTTCAGTCTGTCTGGAGGAGAATTCTAGCGGCCGGCTGGCTCTGATCGGTAGTTTTCCGTGCTTTCTCCGATCAACACTAGGCGAATGCCGGAGCAGTATCCTATCAAACGGGCCACAGACCGCGCGCGTTCTTTCGTTTCTCGTCCCTGTCCTGTCCTCACCCCTTGCTTACAAACACACTTTCATGCGCAGTACACTGCCACTCATGCCAAGACAACAGCCGGAGTCTTACTTAGAGCTTGGCCAGGCTGGGGTGCTGCCGCGCTGGTCCTGGTTGGGGGAAACCCCGTTAGCTCGCGGTAGATCGGTGGCGGATCTCACCATCTAGCGGGGGAAGATCTCCGCTACCTCTCCAGGAAAGCAAACACACTACACTCACGCGACTAATAACCTTAGCAGTTGACGCACCCGGAATCACTCATCAATCAATCAATCAATCAATCAAATTCACTTCTGTTTTTAGATAAGGTTGACCCCCCCATACAACAAAACATATATATCGAAATTCTTTATAAAATGATTTTTTCTGTCTTGAAAATTCCGTTTAAAAGGACCGTATCTATTAAAAATCATTTCTACATCGAACTCACTTTCTGACTTGATTGTTTTTGTTATGAAATCCAATTGTACAATACAAATATCTTTTTTTTTTAAAAAATGGTATTGTAAAATTTGGAAGGAGAGTGTTCCTTCTTCTTTCTTGGGCTTTCATGCAGCCGAGTGCCTGTTATCCTTTACGTCGCGATGCGACGCATATTCGACCGAACACTAGGCACCAACGCACTGGCGTCAGCAGAACGCGCGGCCCGCCCCCCCAACACACATACAAGAGAGGCGAGGGGCAAACAACCATGCCCAAGGCTGGGACTCGAACGCGCGACCCTTCAGACCGAGGCGCTGGGTCGGCACACGCTCCTAGCCACCTCCGCCATCGAAGTCACCAGAGTGTTACTGCTGAGGAAAAAGTATAACTTCCTCCTGTGTAATTGAATAAATGTTTGTAAAACACCAACGCGTTTTCTATACTTCGGTTTTTCTTTCTTGGCGCACGGGAATGTGTCAGTAAAATGGAATATCTCACGGTATTTCGCATCGTTCTCGGTTGTGCCCCCAGAAATCGCATGATCGCCAGCACTGCTCGATACACTCGCGATCATGCGACACCTAGCGGCTCAACCGAGAACGACGCGAAATACCGTGAGATATTCCATTTTATTGAACCACCCCCGTGCGTCAAAAAAGAAAATCCGAAGTATACGTCCCATTTCCAACTTTCTCATGAAGGTAACTTACTGCTTTCGCTCTCCGTGGGAACTTGGCAACCACGAGTATGCAAGCGACCTCAAGGTCATTCGCTTGCCCCTTCATATCGAATGGCCCTTCCCTGCCATGTTAGTTCGTCAGTTCAGTCAGTGCACGTTCAGTTTACTGTTACTGTTTACTTTCTTTTTTTAATTTAGTTGGTTTTTTAAAATTTCAATTCGGTGATTTGGTCAGGATTATGCAAATATTTCTGTTTTTTGTTCTCTATTTGTACCACAAATTGTGGTACAAAAGACTAAATTATTTGTTAATGATTTACTGTGAAACTTTCCAATATACTAAATTTTTGCAAAATTGTTTAAAAGAATTTGCAAAAATTTCTTAAGTATTTGTATTTATCGAAATTTGTTTACATCGAATATTATCGAAGAAACCGTCAGATTCAATATACAACGGTCCGAATGAATTAGAATCTATGGAAAGAAAAAACATTATTTTACGCGGTATAATTACTGTTTATTGACTTTTTCTTCGTTTAATGATATTTAACATTATTAGATTTGTTTCAGTCACCTAGGGGAGGAGGCCAACTGAAATCGCCTACGTGGATGGGTGGAGGCGAACTGAAATCATACACCCCCTCGGATGTATTTTCTGAATTCTCCCTTGCCAGTGCGCTAAAGAACCGAATACTTCACGAATCTCACTACTTGAAAAGTCGTATCCTAATCCTCAAATGCTTTTATTGTGTACATGTTTATAACGCAAGATGCTACGGCTCTCATAAAGTAAATAAAACATTTATAAAAACTGAATAACGATGTCAGTTAATACTAACTAAAAAGCTTTTCGTCGAGAGAAAAATCAAATAAGTCAAGTTTTAGTAGGAAAAAGTGGAATGCAAAAAATGCTATATCACTATCTAGCTTTCCATTTTACAAAACAGTTCTTCTATGACAATTTAAGAAATGATTCAAATTAAACAATTCATGTGTCAGAGAAAATGAAAATAAAACTACACATCCCAGTACTCGGCGAAGCACTCCTGATCCCGAATTCTCCTAATTATAGGGCAACGGGAGAAGGCAACGGGACGGAGATTCCCGCGTCTAGTTTAGAATGTTGCGAAGTGAGAATACTGAAGTCCTCTGTCATGTCAAATAGCCGGACTCCATTTTAGAACTGTGCGCACGTTTTGTTGAGCACTCCTTTTGGTTGTAGTTCATTTACCGTTGAAATTGATGTTCTATAACTCGGGAAAAAACATTTTTCAAATATTTTTATTTTTCTAAAATAATTATTTTCTAAATTCATTTTTTCGTTGTTTTTTTTTAAATTCTGGCCCTCAAGAAAATGTGCGCAGATAAATTTCTTTCCCCACACGTCATATACAGTTTTTACTGTTTTTTGACAAATAAATAAATAAACAAACAATAAACGTACAAAGGCAGCACGGAGTGCTGCCGCGCGCCCGTCGGAAGGTTATATTGTAAATAATTTTTGTAGTGTGTATACGATACTATACAATATTATTTTTTAAATACTTACGTGCTAAGAAAATATGCGTAGATAATCTCTTCCACCATACGTCATATACAGTTTTTACTGTTTTTTGACCAAGTAAAAAAACAAAAATTCTTTGCCCAGTGTGAATGGCGAGAGCACGCGAGGAGTTGAGTGGACGCGATGTGCCACCGAAGTGCGCTTTGCCTTCTTCCTCTGAACCGGATAGGACAGACAGACCGCGAGCTTCGCTGGTCCCAGGATGAAGGTACGGTGTTCTATCGATACAGGTAGAAGCAGTGGCATATCCAGACCCCCCCCTTTCCCCAAGGCCTAGAGTTTTCGTTTGTGACTTGCAATTTAAATTTTTATATTCGAATTAGGTAATTATTTAAAAAATAATATTGTATAGTATCGTATACACACTACAAAAATATTTGCAATATAATAACAAATGTTTATTATTTAATAAAAGTCTATTATCTCCACCCTCCCCCATCATCGGCTGGATCTGCACCTCGATCCACATAGTATACAGACCACAGGTCGTAATGCAGGGACGGGAATGCAGTGCCAATGCAGTACATCACATTCATGTTAAAAAATTACTATTTTGGAATGTATACTCAAGAATTAACTTTTTTCCGACATTAATTAACTATTATAAATGACAGAACGTAGATACTTATTTCTGTTTCCTCTTATGTTAGACGTTTGGGATTTCTTAGTCTGGCCGGATTCTTTTGTTTTTGACAGTGTCTCATAAAATTCTTTGGTTTTCATGCACTCTAAACAAAGAAAAGAAGGCGAGTCGATAGATCGCTAGTGCATGTAATGCAAATTCCTTGTCCGGGCGGAAACGGGTCCAGGAATGGATAACATCAGCAGCTGTTACTAATGTTCGAATAGTGCTCCGCTTTGGGCGATGAGAACCTGGAATGAATCCGGTTTTGCTGCTGCTAAGAATGTTTTTAAAGTGGGGAATGTTTTTAAACTTCCGGTTATCTATTCCCGTCTGAAATTATGGTTTTTATCGGAAAACGTATATGCTAATCCTGTGAGGAATAAAATATGGCATCCAAAAATGAAATAATTAGATGAGAAGCAAATCAGATTCATGAACATTGATAATGGATATAATTCAGTTACAGTTATTAAAAAAATATTTGGCTGTGATATTCAATAGGGTACTCTCACTACTAATAAAATAATAAGTAAGCGTTTATACGAGTATAAACTATTATAAATCGAAATCTCTTCCATTGCACAGCATCAAACAACACTTCACTGCACGATATTATTTTTCACTAATCTTTTACGGCACATCAACACACGTAACTTCATGATGAAATAATATTAAATGGTATAAAATGTCTTTTACTTTTTCCAAATATATAACATACGCATACTTTTCGAAGGAATACTAACACATCACAATAAATACAAACACCGCGAGAAAGAGTTTTGATAATTACTGCAGGCACACTATTCCAGTCTCATTTCTAAAATTAAATTGTTACTCGGATATTGTTAATTAACATTCTTTACATACGGTTCGATGGTAGATGAAGTCACGTGGCCCAAACCCCTCGATATATATAAAATTATTATTATTACTATTATTATTATTACCATTTATTAAGGTACTATAATATCGAAATGTGGAAATGTTGTTTACCCGTGGCGTAATGCCACCCCGTGTATTGAATGCGACGAGATCAAAGGAGACTCGGACACCGCAGATGTTGCACTTTTGTCGAGAGGAGATCGCCCCCAACAAATGGCCAGCTCCTCTCCTCACGTCACGTCACGTCACGTGACGCGCTCCCACAAGCGACGGGGGCAGGTCCCAGGCGAGGGCGGACATGACACCCTGGCGTCGCGTTACGGCGCGCCGCCTGTAAGAGGAGCCGAGGTTCAGAGCGCGGCGGTTCAGCAGCAGGGGCCCTCCTCAGCCCGCATTCCTTCTCATGCATGTGGTCACTATTCACAAATTTTACGCCACCATGTTTCCATTGTCGCTGGTGGGGGAGGAGGGAACGTAGGGGAGAAGGGGACGGACCCTTTCTCATTTTTTACAGTAAATTCTCACGTCGCTCGTAATTCTCAAGTTGTTAAGTGTTTCGTAAAAGGAAAACATCAAATAAGTGAGCTGAAACTCGTTCTTATAGACCGTAAGTATTTGTAAATCATCTTGTACACTTTTCTTGATAGCGTCGGTTTAAGACGATAGTGTCTCAAAAACTACAGAAATTAAGGGTTTGAAAAAAATTGAAAATAGTCTGGTATTGATCGGAGAAACCACAGAAACCGGCCGCTGGAATTCTCCTCCAGACAGCGACTGAATTAGACCTAGCTATCTAGCCAGTGACGAAAAGCCTGTACTCGAACCTGGGACCTGCCGGTCAGAGGCGTTGCAGTGCCATGAGCCTATGTCCCGAGCCACGTCTCGCGGTGGAAACCTTCGACAGGGGCTGTGCCTCCACAAGCATCTAATTTATCGCAACAGAGATCCCACAGCCGCGCGAACAAGGGGGCTAATTAATAGCGTGAAGGACGAGATCATTTACATCAACGGCAATTGGGGTCGTGCGTCTTAATGAAACGTCCTGAACACGCTGGTATAATTTCATGTCAATCGGAGTATCCAGCACGGTGACTGTTGCGTATTGAAGTGCATCGGAAAAGCCCTCAATTTTCGTGCACTTCAGTACGTAATTTGGCGTGAGAAATAATACGTATAAATATGAGAAAATTATGTATATTTAATTGGAGAATGTGGAAAATTGTGTTTATTAATAAATTATCACGAAATATAGCATAAAGAAATAGGAACATTGTTGACATGAAGAGATTAGTCATTTATTGATGGATTAGCAATAATAAAGGGATTATAAACATGAGGAGGACTATGGGACAAGAATAGAAACAAGAGGCTTTTGAAAAGAAGAACGGAGATAGAACATTTTTGGAATTTTTACACTTCGTGTGAGGATCTTGTAGAGATCGGATGTCGGACTGTGTACTTGGAAGTTATAGTTTCTCGAGATTGGCGCGTGATAGGATCAAGATGTACGAACAGTAATCGTCATCTTTAAGATTTAATTTTGAGATTGGAATTCGGTGCAAGTACTACATAGTTAAAATTCAGGAGTATCGGGATTGTAGGAAGTTTTCTTAGAATAATTAATTAACCGAGTGTGGATTGAAGCGGACACCGGAATCCAGGAGAAGATAGGGTGCTGTGGAGCTGAACTGGTATTCAACTGCCAAGTGTGCTGACGCCGAAAGGACAAAGAAGTATTTCCGCGAAGCCCGAATTTGAAAAAGACATAAAACAGTTAAATTTTGATGTTCAAGCCCTAAGAGTAATTACAAATTTGGTTAAAGCAATAATTAAAATTTAAAATTGTAATAATTAGTAGATGGCCATCAGTAGGGAAAATTAATTGTCATGTAATTAATATGATAATGCATGTGAGAGATTGATGAAAAATTTCAAAGAATAAAAAAGAGACGTACGACACTTCATGTCGTTACGTGCATATATAAATTCTCGTTTCATTCAATAGAAATTAGGTATTTCAAAATTATTCCCTTTTTATTATTGGTGACCAAAGCGTAAGTATAAGATCCATCGACCGAGTCCTCGTAGAGCGGTATTTTCAGCCCACGACAAATGCAGAGAGTAAGTATTCTTATTTTTCAGGAGTATCTAGTGGACGTGTTGTTGAGCTAGCCACCCACATGTACCACGTCCACGTTTCCAATTAAGATTTCTTAAAATTAAAAACAAACAAACACGGGGGTATTACAGTGGTAAGCCTAATGTGGGGGCGTGAAATTTGATAAGGAAAGACCACGGATTATTACAGTATCAGAGTATCGGAATTGATGCAAGTATTTGTACTTGTATTTAGCCATTATATGCTCCGTTCAGGACAATTGGCCTCGGCGCCGTTAGAGCCCGAGGTTCCTAGTCGATCACCCATCCAGGAAACCGCGATGTCTCGAATTCGCTTACCCTTCGTGACTTCACGTAGAGACCGAATTCGGCTAGCGACGCCGGTGCTGAGGTCGTGGCCTTTTCAGAACCACCACCCCAGCATTCGCGTGCGTGCCCGAGGCAAACCACGGAAACTGTGAGGAGGGGATCGAACCCGGGCCTCCCGAATGTGGAGTCGGCGCGCGACGCCCCGAGCCTCTTCCCTCGGCGTGGTACAAGAATCGCTTCATTAGCACTTAGAGCCAGAACTGAATTGGCTGTTACGTCATGTGCGGCCGAAAGCGGTGTTCCGCGCGCGATGCTGTTCATTTATCTGGTGGCTCGTTTCTTGCCACTCTTATCACAGAAATTATCCTAACACCATCATCTGCAGAATCGTTTGCTGTATCTGAATCCGTGGTAATTACATTGCGTTATAGTTTCATTTCCAACATCACACCTCCAAAAATGACGAAGCCACATCGCCACATCACCTGCAAAATCCGGCCGAAGATGGGGTGGACTCTCGAAAAACATAAACTTCAATTTGTTGAAAGGGCTGATGTCCTGGACTTCAGCCCTTTTAACAAATAAAGCAAAATAAAAGTATTTTGTAGTCATATGCAGAATGCGAACGTAGATCCTTTCAACAGAAATCGATGCACCTATCTTCAAAGAATATATTTCGGTAAGAAAACACTTTTTTTAAATGTGACTTGAACAAATAGCTATTCAAATATCATATTATTTGATTGTTTGTTTTGTGTATTTGTAGCAACTACTTAGAAAACGCTACCACCGGAAATACATTCTGTGTATTCCTAAGTAGCCAAATAAATGTAATATTCTAAATCCAATACAACCAAATTCAACACAAATTACCCTCCGCATATTAATAAAAAAATTACAGAAATTGTCAGGTCCTAAAGGTGCCTATTTGGCTTGTTCGCTCTTGGTTTAGATTTAAACACAGTACGAACTCGAAACCGAAAACATAAGTATAGTACAACGTTTTACCGATCCTATGTATTAATCAAGAAGAAAATAAATAAATAAAGATTGTAAAGCGAAAAGGAGGTAAAGGGAGAGCGGTGCCCAGCTCCACCCTGGAGATCCCTAGAAGGAGAGGCGTGGGACGCCCTTCCCAGCGCCTTGGCTGAGAGGCCAATAGCGCCTCGACAGCAATTTACTGCGCCATCTGCCTCGGCGGCGGCGGCCGAGATGTAACGCGGCCGGGGGCGGAAGCGACGCTCCATCGGAATCTCCGTCGGACAGTGAGCCTCCGCAGCTGCCTCTGCACCCGCCCGCGCCGCTCTGCTCTTGATCAGCAGCCTCGCGCTGCGCACTGGGTCACAAACCCAATGGATGAGAGGAGAGCTCTTACCTCAGTGCAGTAGAGTCGAGGTAATCTGAGGTTATTTGAGGTAATCTGAGGTAACGCCCGCCCCCGCCCCCGCCGCTCTGCTCTTGATCAACAGTGTCGATGCCTTGTGCTGCGCACAAACCCAATGGATAACAGGCGAGCTCTTACCTCAGTGCAGTAGAGTCGGGATAATCTGTGGTAATTGGGGCTGATGGCAACAATAGCACGCAGTGCGGGCACCCCTTGGTTTACAAAAGAACATTAGAATCGCAATGTTGCCAATCGGCTGTGCCTGTGGCCACTCTCATTGTCTAGCCTTTGCACTATCGAAAGACGTTATGTACTCTCCGTATTTCATTGTCGATGTAAATGGGGAACACTGATACTTGGCGCTTTAGAAATCTCTCGTTGTACAATTGTACACTGAATGTGATCAGAAAAATAATGAAAATATTTTTCAGGTATATATTCTTTCTTCTTCTTTATTTTTGTAGCTGTTTTTCCAATTGCAACTGCAGTTCCCCAATGAAGTGAACTCAAATCCAAATACTCTTAGGCACTAAACACAGGAAATGGGATCCTGTCGTCTCTGGTCATCAGTAATCGATGCGACACAACATTTCCGGAAGTTCAGGAACAAAAATTATTGCTGAAACCGAGATTCCAACCCACCACCTAATGTACCGTGACCTTCCGTCGGGACACATTGTAACCCATTCGACCATTAAACTGGTGAAATATAGTAATAGTGTTCCTTGTTCGAATACCTGTTGTTCCTGTGAACATGTACACCTTCACAGTGGAGCTTTGTTTCAATGGTCGTATCAGACTCTGTTGTTTATACTCTGTCCACAGGCTGAGGCCGGCTCGTCTTCCAACCGACCATCGAGGTACTTATTACGTTATTTCTCTCCACCATCTGATGTCCCGAGACCTTCAATTCAGTGGGTTCTCGTTCTGTATCCTTCAAGGACGGGTCGCGATCCTTCATCGGCTTGATCCGATGTCAGGGGAGCCGCTCCTTGGTAGCGCCACAGTCAGAGCTAGTCGCGCCACCTGGCGGGATCGGCTCCTGCTGCTGCCGCTGGCGAGAGGCAGATCCTCCGGCGATGACGCTGTCCAGGTGCGAAGCGCTCATGTCACAAACTCCAGGGAGGAGGGGATGAAGCTAGGAAGACAATGCCGTCGTGACAACCACTGGAGGAAACATCGACGCCCAAGTGGAATTCGAACCCTCACCCTTCCGACCAAGACCCCTCCGCAGCTCGAACAATTGCCGTTCTCCAGGATCGGCTAGTGCACCTTGTGCACTTTGTGTGCACCTTGTGTGCTGTAACGGTTAGCGTACCGGACTGTCATACCCAAGGTCGCGGGTTCAAACCCGATCGAAGCCGTGGATTTTTAAGGACGTAAAAATCCTTCGTACGCCTTCGGAGGGGAAGTAAAGCCGGGTGTCCCATGTTAGTAGATTTACTTGCATGTAAAAGATCCTCAAGCCTAAATGACGCCTCTGAGCTAAATTCAAAATCGCCTGTTTCGTCGCCCGAGACCTTCTTTCTCCGCTAGTGGGTGAAAGGGGCGTAGCGAAATTTACGTGGTCAGACGGAAGAGCGGGCCTGATGGCCCTGACGGAAGAGCGGGCCCGAGTCTCGCCACGTAAACTAAGGCATTAACTAACTATTTTCTTACGAAGCGTTTACTCATTAATTGAAGGAAGGCTCTAGAAAAGCGTTCAACCAGTTTCAACTGCTGAGGTACAACAACCGTTGGCACTGCAGCATCTGTGATCGGGAGATTGTAGGGGGGTGGATTAAGGACATCAGCTACTTAGCTACGTTCAATCTATATCTGGTGGAGAGTTCTAGGACCTTCCAAGTAGATTTCCGTGTTTTTTCGATCAATACCAGTCGAATGCCAGAGCTTCTGCACTTCACTTCTCTATTACACTACATTTCACAACACGTCACCACACTTTAATAAAAATACAATGAATATAATTATTTTCTGTGTTTAATAAAGCATTTAAATGTA
Organism: Acheta domesticus; assembly: GCA_031308135.1. Taxonomy (NCBI): domain Eukaryota; kingdom Metazoa; phylum Arthropoda; class Insecta; order Orthoptera; family Gryllidae; genus Acheta; species Acheta domesticus. The sequence continues at coordinate 29,107,957 of JAHLJT010002406.1, read as the reverse complement.
ATGATAACAAGGCTAACGAGCCTAATTTACTGATGAATAAAGTTTATAAATACCATTAACAAATTTGCTTTTAAATCTTCCAACACCTACAAGCAAGGGTTACAAGGCTATCGCAGGCAACCTACTCTAGTGCGTTATTCTGCTTGCTAAGGAAATTGGAGGTGGTTGGGGCCCACTGTGAACCGCCGGCAGCTGCGCCACGAAAAAACTGTCCGCGCGGACAACCCAGCGTCCTCGCGCACTGCAGGGCGTTTCTTGTTCGGCGATCGACTTCATGGAGAGCTCGCGAAGCCATCGATGTCACAAAGAGGCTTTGAGCGCAGAGGCAGGCCACATCCCCTCCGATAAGCGCGGGGCAAAACATGAAGATACAACTCGCTCGCCAGCGGTGTTACTTACAAGGGGATGCGCACTGCGGCAGACTGACGTTACGTGCCATAATTGTTGATTGGTTGATTCATTCTTGTTTATGAGCACGTCAACTGATACAGCCTTTAGTTTCGTGTTTCCTTTTCGTGCAGTGCATGTTTTGTATGCTTGGATTGATAGATGGATTAATTCGTGTTTCCGGGTGCGTCAACTACTCATTAGTCCCGTAAGTTTAGTGCGTGTTTTTGCTCGGGAGGTGGCGGTGATCTTTTCCCCGCTGGATGGCGAGATCTGGCGTCGACCTACCGTCGACTAGCGGGGTTTTCCCCTCAACCACGTATCTCCCACCAGCGGGGCACCGTCCCAGCCGTGACAAGCTGTAAGCTCCGGACCGGTCTCCCGGCATGTGTGGTAGTGTAAGGGCTGAGGATAGGACAAAGAAGAGGAAGGAAAGATCGCGGGCGGTCCGTGGCCCGTTTGTTAGGGTACTGTTCCGGCATTCGCCTGGTGTTGAAAACTACCGATGAGAGCAGCCGACCATTAGAATTCTCCTCCAGGCAGCGACTGAATTCGACCTAGCTGACAAGCTAGTGTCGAAAATCCTGCCGACGTCGGAAGTGTTAGTCTAGGACCTCCCTATCAGAGGGACTGCAGTGACATCAGGTTGATGCAGTGAGCCACCTCTCCCGGTTTCTATGCTTGGAGATGGCGATGTCCCTCTCAGCGCTGGAGGGTGAGATCCGGCGCCGACCTTCACACCGATTCTGCCCTGCTCTCTCCCTCAGAGCGCGCTCCAGCCTCCCGGCTGGTCTCCCGGCTGCACAAGCTCTAACTTCCCGGCTGGTCTCCTGGTCGTGGTGTGGTGTAGTGTGAGTAAGCGGAGAAGATAGGATAAGGAAGCGGAAGGAAAGATCGCGCCCGGTCCGTGCCCCGTTTGTTAGAGTACTGCAACGGCATCCATCTGGTGTTGTTCCTAAGGAAAACTACTCACCAGAACAGTCGTCCGCTTGAATTCTCCTGCAGACAGCAAAATCGATCTCGCTACATATCGAAAACTCGCAACCACCGGGACTCCCGGTCAGAGCCACTGCAGAGTCGGCAGCAATGTTGGCTCTAAGCTACCTGTCGGCCTACCACAGGGACAAGCCGACGAACGGAAAAATTCATACTATGTTCGCCAACTAAATTTGTATACCACTCGGGGAGATTGTCATGAATTCAGATCTCGACCAAAACTTGTAGATACCACCAAGCAAAAGTGACTTTCCACGACACGACGGGATTTCTGGACTCGGTCTATCGGCCTCACTGGTCTAGACATACACTTTCTTCCCACGTAATGTAAATTATTATTTCAGCACTCATGAATGGAAACCAGCTATTAACTTCTCTGCATTACTTTGCAGTCCGCGAACATAAAACAGATTTGACCTACCACAAAGAAATCATGGTCATATGAAACAAATGGCCATGCAAATTAACCAAAACACGAGCGACATGAATCAACATGGCTGTCACCCTGCATATTGAGAATGATCCAAAGACTTAGTACCTGTACGAGTATCCCTTGTATGTATATGTACCTGTATGAATTCATAATAAAGTAATGTCGCTACATCAGCACATACTTTCCGCACATTGAAATCACAAGCGCCACCCCGGGATGATAGCTTCTATTTCAACAATGTTGATTGCCAAGAAGTCGAAAAAATAGTGAAGGCACTCAAATCAAATTCAAAAGGCTCTGACGATATAACGGCCAAGCAATTAAAATTAGTTTTAAAAGACGCTCTTCCAGCACTTACACACATAATAAACTTTTCTTTAACAATCGGATACTTTCCCCAATTGTGGAAACTAGCGTACATACGTCCCCTTCCCAAATATATAAATTCGTCAAATCCTTGTGATTACCGACCAATCAGTATATTACCAACATTATCCAAAGTCCTAGAAAAAATTGTACGTCAACAAATAGACAAGTATCTCGCCATAAATGATGTTCTCAATAATTTGCAATCTGGTTTTAGGAAAGGTAGAAGTACGCAAACGGCCTTGTTACGAGTCACCGAAGACATTCGTCAATCTCTGGATCAAGGCAATATAACAACATTAACGCTTTTAGATTTTAGCAAGGCCTTCGATTCAGTAGACCATGACGTGCTTCTGGCAAAATGTAAATGCCTCGGTTTTTCTGATTCTACCTTATCGTGGATTTCAAGTTATTTTAGTAATAGACAACAGGCTGTAGTTGTTGAGAATACTTTTTCGTCCCCTAAGTCAGTTTTACGCGGAGTACCACAGGGTTCCGTACTAGGTCCACTTTTCTTCTTGATCTATGTTAATGATATCCCCTCTGTGCTATCAATGTGCAGTCATCATATGTATGCAGACGACTTACAGATCTATGTCAGTTGGAAACCTTCGGAAGTGGCTCATTTAGTTAGTAAAACAAATCACGATTTGGCCTCTTTACTTGAATGGTCAGTGAGAAACGGCCTTAAGCTAAACCCATCAAAATCCCAATCAATTATAATTGGGTCCTGCCGGTCCCATAAAACACTTAAAAATCTAAAAATTCCTGATATCATTTTGGACAACACTACTGTTCCTTTCTGCTCTCAAGTTAAAAATCTTGGTCTGACCATCGATAAATTTCTAAATTGGGAACCTCATGCTCGGGACACTTGCCGCAAAGTGTATGCCTCAATGTACTCACTCAAATATGCTTACAAATGCCTTCCACCCAAAACCAAAGAACTTCTAGTAAAATCACTCCTGCTCCCCCTGCTTGATTACGGTGATATCGTGTACGGTAACATAAATAAATCAACCGCTGATGCTCTTCAAAGAGTTCAAAATGCATGTGTTAGGTTTCAATACAATATGAGAAAGTATGATCACATATCGGGGTACTATAAAGCAAATCATTGATTAAACTTGAAAGGTCGACGCCTGTTTCATAGTTTGTGCCTTTTCTACAAAATATTAAATACGGGTGTACCTGCTTACCTCTCTTATAAAATGTCTTATCTCAAAACAAAAAGATTCCAGAAATCTTTGCTATGCAATATTCCTAAAAGCAACACCAATTTTTATAATAAATCTTACGTAGTAGCAACGACCCGAGAGTGGAATAACCTTTCAGAAAATGTTAGGAAATGTAAAACATTGCGATCATTCAAAAAACATTTAAATACTCTTCTACTGAGCTGATAATGTACGATGTGAAAGTGTGTACTCAATGTATTATTATTATTATTATTATTATTTTAATTTTTATTTATTATTATAATTCAAAATTGTACGCTAAATGTAACATTTTATACGACTTTTTTTAACTTTTTTTTATTTGGTATTTTCTTATACTTCTTAGGTTAATTCTTAATTTAATAAACAACAGTATAATTAGTTTAAATTAAGTTTAATATAAGATTAGAAAGTTGTTGTTTTTTTTGTTTGTATTATCAACTTGTAATTTCAAATTCATTCCAGCTAAACTTGTCATGGCTCTGACTGAATGCGTCTTTTCCCTTGGTACATGTTGATGTAATTAAAATCGGCCCTAAGCCGTCGTCCTGGCCGGGTGGTTGTGTGCATTCTCATTTATTATTTTTTTTAAATGAGTTCTTTAATGGATTGAGATTTTCTTGCTAACATTTTGACGCGTATGGGTTAATATTTTTTTTTCTCTTTCATAAATTATGGGCATCTCTTTAATGTTCTCTTGTGTCAGTAAATGCTTTATAAATTATTTTAAATATTTTATTTTGTTGCTCAACGTTGAAGAGCATGCTCACTTTCTTTGTTTTCCCTGGTTTTCCCCGGCCGTTTAAGGTAAATGCTGGGACGTTGTGTTTTTTACTTTCACCTTGTGAGCCCAGGGGCAAAACATATCTAAGTTGTATTTTATTTAATTTACTAAATGTACTGCTTCAATTTTTATCTATATATGTATGTATTACGTGGTTAGGCGGAAGAGCGGGCCTGATGGCTCGAGTCTCGCCACATAAATAAAGTCACTTGTATTACTTTCCCGCATTATTTCTAACATTTTCAATTTTTGAAAAGACAATAGACTTCTACGAAAATGAGACTTGCAGCATTCTTTTAAGCGTCCGTTACGCTATCCGCGCACAAATTTTAATAAAAGAAATTGGACCCAATTTTTAGAAAAGCAGTCCTGAAGAAGGGGCAATACAGGCCTGAAGCAGACCGCGACATAGCGGTCGGAACGTCGGCACCTCAGCCTTCGACACGGCGTCACCCGAACAGCCCAGATCACGACTCTGGCCGCGGAAGCCTTCGACATCATTTTTGAGAAAATTTTGCAAATGTTATTGAGACTTCATGTAAAACACCTTCAGAAATCACAATATCCGTTTCAAATAAAGGGCTTACAGTTTGTTCAGATCAATTGAGAAATACAATTTTGGAGAAAATTGACGGAACGATGTAGGCGTTAGCATTGATCACAGACTGACAGTCGTTCTGTAGTCAATCGATTTTTTGCTACCAAGGACTCACAAAATATGGATTCTGACTACACGACGTAATAAAAGAAGTAATTTTGTACTTATAGAAACAAGCTTCATCGAATTTTTCGTTTCCAGGGCTCGGCAATAAGAGTTTTTCTGCAACAAATTCTCCGTTTTACGGCACACTATCACAAACTTTCTCGGCTATTTCACGGAGAAAGAATTTCCATCTCTCCACAATGTTGAAACCATCCACAAACTACTCTATTCATTCTTTTTGTCTCTTCATTTTTGCTTACTCATCTGGGAATCTTCTTTGAATAGTCATAAATACACTCGACACTACTGCGAGTCTGTTTGAAACAGAAGTATGAGTGTATTCAAAACGCCAGGCCTCCAACTTAACAAAAGACACCTTTTCTTGGCTTGACCTGGATACGGCTCGCAGCTCCCAAGTGTCGTCTTAGCGCTTCTATTTAAGAAAGGCCTCTCCCGCGTTGTCTTCCAGCAGTCGCTTTCCGCATTTAGCCTCCGCCTCGCGCCGCCCCCGCTACGCCGCGCCACCTCCGCAGGGGGCTCAGCGACCACGAAACCAAACAGGCCTCCATTCAGAGCTAATTAATTGCTAATCAATGACGCAAACAGTTTTGCGTAATTAATGGCGAGCTAGCTTAAGAGTAAGGTGGCACCACCACAATGTTACCACAAAACCCAATATGCCATCTTGTAGAGCGAGTTAATTGGTAATTAATTACGCAAAAATTAATTTAATTGCTCTTCAAACTTGCGAGTAATCCCTATACAGTATTTGAGTAACTCCTCTAGCTAGCGTGCGTTAGGATATGTGATTCCGTTTTTTACGGCTAGACCACTTCCCGAGCACCAATCGCGACATTTGAGGTGTCATTAGACGCGTCTCGGTCTCCTGATAGGGAACTGATAATTCAGATATAACTGATATTTCAGATTCGGCCATAAAATTCTAAGAAATTTCCAAAAACGTGTTTTTGTGTGTTTTGGCACTACCATATCCGTGAGTTTGCCGGGAAAATTAAACCATTGCCACCTAAATAGATATATGTAGGTAACGTTGATGAAACTCCAGTTTCCAGAGGCCTCTTTTTCGCTCAATACGCCATCATTTTCTTTCACGACATTGGCAAAACTGATTTTGGCATATTTACGTGAACAATTGAAGTTAATTTGAACAAGTGATGCACGAGGAATATTTCATTTTAAATTACATCCGTAGGCCTAATATCATATTTAAAAATAATAAATTTGCAAAATCTACGGACAGTATTGCCTTGGAACTTATTAAATTTGAAGAATTTCAAGTGAATACGGCGAAAACAAAATTGTGAATAATGTAAGAGAGTGAATGAACTTTATGTTCAACTTCTCACTTTTACTTTCCTAAGTGCACGGTCAGAGTGGATCCGTTTTCGGCCGAAGAAAAGTTCGCGCGCGAACGGCCGACTGATTCTGCCGACCTGACTGGTCACACTGCATCTGATTGCAATAGACAATAGCCATAGCAACTGCAGTAGAAATATGTGAATTATTGCGTTTCAGTGGCATCGCATGGAAGCGAGATGGTTACATCTGCTTGCTGAGACTTCTGCTCTTACATTTCTACTGTTTGAAAATCAAAAAGATTACTGGGCGAATCCTATTTTCGCCAATCACGAAAATACTGGTGAATTTCACACGCATTACTATATACGAACGACTCTTCATGTGAGGTCCCATGTTTACAATTCTTTTTGAACTAGTTTCGCCCATTTCTTCTGCGATTTCATTCCATAATTTCCTTCTTTTGTCCCTGTTGTGATACCTGAAATCCAATGTCTTCCACAGAGCATCTCGTTCGGGTACAAGTGAAATCAGCTTTTCATCTCCGACATGTCTGATCGGTCGAATGACACAGAAGAATAACTTACAGGTGATCTTTGTGCATTATTGTGCATATTAGCAAAAATCGTAAAAAGTGTAACTTGACTAAACTTTAACTATTCGCGTCATCAATACTTGAAGTATTTCTTACGACTATTATAATTTTTAAATTGCAATATTATAACTTAATATCCCATATGGAGGTAACATACAAGGCCATTGGATGTTCGGAATTTTTGAAGGCGAGCATAACATTATCAGCTACTACGATTCATTGGTAAGTTCAATGCCAGATACTGTATGAACATATTTGAACAAAGCTACGTATGAAAAAAATAAAGTATGAAAGACATTTTCAACACATGCGTCGGCGACGCCATCGTCAGAGCGTCGGCGACGCCACATTCAGCTAGAGAAAGGTAAACTAGCACTTAGGCTTTACACTTTGTTGCAACAAAAAATGTCGAAAATCAAATCTTGAGTTATACAATAATTTTGGGGGCGTGAATGAACACTTAGTCTTGTGAACAAAAACTTTCTGTAAGGGGTTAACAGCAAATTGACAATATTTCGCGATAAACAATTCGAACAACACATTATTCGAATGCATGCTGGTAACTATGGAGACTTCCAATATCCGTGTTCACTGATTCGGTGGTTCTCTGTGAGTCGATCAAGATTTCTATCAGTGCTCTGAAACTTCAAACATTTCCTTCAGGTGCTCATGCAATGAAGATCTAATGATCTCCCCAATAAAAACCATGAACTGTCTTTGTCTTAATATCCAGCCATGTACCTCCATTATTTCTATAGATTCAGTTAGATAAAGCAACAGATGAAGCTTCATTCACTCTATGGCTAGAACGACCTCGCTCATCTGCACTAGCGAAGTATTGCAACTAGATTCACAATATCACCCATCTTGCATGGATCATGTAAATTAGATTCATGACCGTATCCCACAGAATTCGCCCTATGCATGCAAAAGGTCTGAGACTGGTTCAGTAGTAGTAAACTATAATCCTAAATAATAGCTGATCAAGAGTAAAAATTAGTACACGGCTGATATTAGATACACAAGATGTAATATATTTACTGTACGAGTATACTATATAGTGATCTTAAGTACTCATAATTAAAACACGTGAAAGTGAGTAAAATTTTACTCTCTCCTATATGTAGTCTATTACCTTCTCATGCTCGTAATATAATAAAAAAACACATTTTGGTTCCTGATTCCCCAAATTTTTGTTTTCAAAATCTGTTCGTCCATCCACAGACTATATTAAAGTCTAACCGTTAACAGGATGTTCTCCAAAATGGATTTCCCGGATTTCACTCAACCCTGTGAATTCGGAAAGGAAAAAAAAACTTTCATTTTTATTCACATATCGCAAAGTTCTAAAAATAATGGACGTTCGAATTTCAGCAAAACCTCTGAAATTTCGAAAATTGGAAAAGTTACACAATTATCCATCACTCTTCTAGAACATTTCAACCTGTCCTACACCTTCAATATTAAAGCCACAGATTTTTCAATGCAAACTACTCCTTAACATTAAATTATTAAACCATAGGATTATAATGAACAATTTATTTCAAAGTATCGGTAGTTTTCCCATAATTTTGACTTTCATTGTTTAATTTTTTCAAGCGAAGCTGAATTGTTTGTAGAATAAAAGGTGCAATTTTATGCAACCGTTACAATAATACGAGAAAGTATGTGTAGCACCACTGGCTTTAAAATGTATGCAATTATATAGGCACAAGTATGAGTTGTAACTTATTTTCTTGAAAATGAACAACATTGAATTACAGTATCTTCGAGAAAGGAAGTACATCAACATGAATACCCTTACAGTATGCCTGGATTTCTGTATCTATTTTTATAACAAAGAGATGAGATAGTTGCTGTTTTAGTTAAAACAACAAATTCAGGAAACCTTCAATCGGTTGTGCCACAGTTCTAGATACATTCTACAATCGAGAATATTTTTTCTATGTTACCTGTTATTCACACAGAGGCAATGAGCAAGATGAAATAACATCTTGTCTTAAGTGCAGTATCCATTTGAAATGAAAATAAATTAGAACAGAATAGAATATAATATTTATTTCACTACTTAGGATACATGAAATAATTCCGGTGGTAGCGTTTTCTAATCAATTAATCTACATAAAACAAACATCAAACCACTACATAAATACAACAAATTCACAAAATGAACATCAAACAACATTACGTAAAACAATTTTATAAAATTAATGTATTCTGAGGGAAATTCTGAAATTATTAGGGACATTCTGAGGGAAATTCTCTAGCACTGCTGCAGGTAATTATTTCCAACTTTGTATGGTTCTATTAATAAATGAGAATTTACCTACATCTGTTCTCTGTTTTCTTTGCCGAATTTTGAAGCCATGATCATTCCGCGCGACGTAAGTTCGTTCTCGTTCTTCGTTCTTCGTTCTCCATTACCGCTTGCCGAGAATTTCAAGCGTTTCTTTTACGAAATGAACCTTACGATTCTGCCGCTAAATCCTACACATCACACTGCCGGCGCAGACACATGGATTGACCATACGATAGTATCAAATCACGAGAAAGTAAATCACCATGGGCAGATGTCAGTTCCCGGGATATCTAAACATGACCTAATATATTTATCATATCGCATGAAATGCCCAAAATATACGCCCAAAATCTTTAAATACCGTGAATATAAGAACTTCAATTCGGAAGCATTTACTTCCGACGGCTTATCTGCGCCATGGCATCTTATAAATCAAGAAAATTGTATAGATAGAAAAGTAAATACTTTTACGCGCTTACTGACGGAACTTCTTAATAGGCATATTCCAATTAGGACAGCTCGCGCGACACGCCCCCCCGCTCCCTGGTTAACGGAGGAAATACGTATGTTAATGAAACAGAGAGATGCCGCCTTCAATGTATTTCGTAACACAAAGTGCGAACATGACAGAGATGCTTACAAGAAACTGAGAAATCTTGTAACGCAAAAATCTAGGAACGCTAAAATTAAATATTATCATAGTATTCTTGGCACGAACAGAGACTCAAAACAAGTATGGAAATCGCTGCGCACTTTAGGCTTAGGCAAATCACGAACCCCATCGCAAATCGATACACCCCTTGATGCTCTTAACCAGCGTTTTGCTAACATGGCTCCTCACTTCGATTATTTCTCAAAAAACAAAACTCTCTCAACCTTACGATCCGTTTCGGTACACACTCAGGAAGAATTCTTTTTTGCATCTACAAATCATTATGAAATTTTTAAAACCATTCAGAGCCTCAAATCAAACGCCTCAGGGACAGATAATATCAATGCTAAATTAATAAAAGTCAGTGCCGAAGTTATATACCCCATTGTAACTGACATTATAAATTTTTCCCTAGCAAGTGGTACGTATCCAAACTCTTGGAAAACCGCGCTTGTCCACCCTCTTCCTAAAACTACTGCAAACCCTCCTGAATACAGACCGATAAGTATTCTACCTACGATTTCAAAAGTTCTAGAAAAAATTGCGCGACGTCAAATTATAAGTTACCTCGAAAGCAAAAATCTCATTAGCGATCAACAATATGGCTTCCGATCAGGCAGAAACACAGGTACTGTTCTCTTAAATATTATTGAAGACGCTAGAATCTCCATTGATAAAGGTAAATTAACAATACTTGTTCTTCTAGATTTTAGTAAAGCATTTGACTCGGTCGATCACGAAATTCTGCTTGAAAAAATGAAAATATTGGGTTTTGCTAAACCCACAATACGATGGTTCACTCAATATCTTTCAAATCGACAGCAAATCGTTGTATCTGGTGAAAAACAATCCACTGCTGTTAAAACATCCCGTGGTATTGCGCAGGGAACGGTTCTAGGACCCTTAGGGTTTTTAATTTATGTAAATGACGTAGGACAATGCCTCAATCACTGTAAACACAAAATGTACGCTGACGACCTACAAATCTATATAAGTGGATACCCATCGGAGTTGAACTCATTAGCCCAGAAAATAAACGATGACTTAAACGCTCTCAATAAATGGGCAGAAGCCCTTGGTCTCTTATTAAATCCAATGAAATCGCAAAGCTTAGTGATAGGCTCTCGCAACGCTTTGAACAAATTGGAGAAATCCTCCCTTCCGGAAATTAGCATAGGTAACTCTCCTGTTCCCTGGTGTAGCGATGTAAAAAACTTAGGAATACATATAGACAACACACTTAGTTGGACCACACAAGTAGGTAAGATTTGCCAAAAAGTCTTCGCAGGCCTCCATTCCCTAAAACGAGTCAGAGAACTACTACCCATTAACACTCGCGTAAGTCTAGTAAACTCACTTATAATGCCTCATTTCGACTATTGTGATTTCCTGGTTACGGACTTAAAGCTCAAGCAACAACGCAAATTACAAATAGCACAAAATGCATGCATCCGCTTCATATTCGATCTTAGAAGATACGATCATGTATGTGAGTTTTATGGTCAAACAAACATTCTCTCAATCGAAAAAAGGAGAAATTTTCATAGCCTTCTTCTTCTCCATAAAATTTTGAATAATTGCTATCAAACGCAATTATTGCAAAACTTTAAAATGCTGACGCTTGAACGATCACGTTCCTCGCGATTACTATGCATACCGCGGCACAATACGGTATCCTATAGTAAGTCATTTACTGTAACTGTAATTAGAATATGGAACTCACTACCCACATATCTCAAACAAATTAGCGATTTCAGGAAATTTAAAACTCGACTCAGTGATTGGATTAAATGAAATAATTATAGATAACACAAACTCCTATTTCCACTTTCACACCTTAATTAAACACCATGTTCGCGATTACCACTGATCAAATTCGGTTACATTCCAAGACGTCAAGCTGTTCTTCTGCACTTTTCTCCTCTTTGCTCTATCGCTGAAATCCCTAACGCCAAGTATGTTACATGTACTATATAATAAGTTTTTAACGCATTTTCAGTCTTTGTATTGTATGATCTTTCTTGGTATGTAGTATTTTTTCTTGTACATCCGCCTGCTTTCTGTTTCCGTTTCTTCTTCTGTTACAGATTATCTTCTAGTCGTCAGCCATTTTCGGTGTCATCTAGAAAACATTTATGTATGCGAAAAACTTTGTAATAATATTATCATCGTTCCCCCTTCCCACTCTCCTTAATCTCATAATCAACTCTAACTCCCTCTCTCTTTCTCTCTCTGCTTCTCTTTTGCCTTTACCCTTTAACTCCCTCTAACGCACTCTACTTTCCTTTTGTCATTTACCCTTTTCCTTTAATCTTTCCATTTTTTCACACTGATTTTTCTTGTGTTACGGCCCTAAGCCGCCATCCTGATTGAGGTTTTCCTGGGTTTACTCAATCGCTTAAGGCGTATGCCGGGATGGTCCCTAGTCTTGCATCCCAGATTTACATGTAAAATCTGCCCTCCTTTCTTCTTGACATTTGTCAACAATTGAGGCATTCGGGTGTAGGTAATAATTTCTGACATTTTGCGAAAGTAAAATTATTAACATTCCACATCCTTCTTGAAAGTGAGAAACATGGGCTCTCATGGGCATGTTAGTTTTAGAGTCCTAAAAATACCAACGAAAATATATTCATATTTTGTTTCATTAGTTGTGTGCAGTACATTTCTATTGCGTAATACGATCATTGCACTTTCGTAATTAACGTGAAATGTCAGCTATCATTGTTTCCACCCAAACTCCTCAAATTGTACTTATTGTAAATGTAAATATTTTAGTGGTTAGGCGGAAGAGCAGGCCTTATGGCCTGAGCCTCGCCAGAAATAAAGACATTTTATTATTATTATTATTATTATTATTATTATTATTATTATTATTATTATTATTATTATTATTATTATTATTATTAAGTTGGTTTTGATAGCCTTGGCCGAACTTCACTCCACGGACGATCACCTCTTATTGCTTTGAATAACGCACAAAGACGCGATTTCTCTCTGCGTTTTTTCCAAGGGTTTTAAGTTTAGATGAAACGAGAAGAGCATCGTTATCCAACGGCCCACTGCACTGCACATCGATCAACGGCCGCCCCGGACGAAGGCGCTCTGTTAAGTGGGTAATAGCAGAAGTCCATCAAGACAGAACGGCCACAAAAGCTGGTAGCCGGGGAATATCCACAGAGGGCCGCGCCGGGCACAGTGAATGCCAGCGCCCGACGCGCAGGGCAGGGCAGGGCAGGGCGGCATTAATCACGCGGGCCCTCCCTGGGCCACAAAGGGCGGCGGGGAGGGCGCATTGAGCGAAGGAATGTGGGGGCGGAGGAGTTGATGCACGAGGTAGAGAAATCGCGAGGAGATCGACGAGGAGAGATACGAAGCGAAAGGAACACTAGCAGGAAAAGTGACGAAAGAAGCAGAACATCAAGTGGAGGATCCGAAATGAAAGGCAAGAAGGTTCTCTGATGAACTCGGGGGGCAATAAAGAGAAAGGAGTAATGAAAATGAAAAAAAAAAAAAAAAGAGGTCACTCGGCTCCAACGAGAGCAAACGGAATAGAAGCAATAATAACGCGGCAACCGGGGCGGGGGGAGGAAAGGCCCGGGGCGCGTAGGCAGGTAGCCAGCGCGTGCGCGCGTGTGTGTGCGTGCGGGGCGGGGGCGGGGGCGCAGGTAGCAGCGAGCGCGGCGCGCGGTAGCGCCTCCGGGGAGCGGGGCGGGGAGGGGCGGGCCCCGGAGCAGGCAGCGGCCGAGGAGGCTCCGGCTGCAGCGCTCTCGGAGCGTAAACAGTAGCCGCGCCCCTCCCCCGCCCCCCGCCCCCCGCCACCCGCGCTCGCCGCTCCCGCCACTCCGCGCAGTGGGCCGCAACGGCGCTCAACAGCGCTTCGCATTCCGGACGCACTTTTGGATTGTGAGTGATTTCAACTACTCACGTCATTGGCCTCGTAAGTGTGGTGCACGAGTTTTCCGTCGGAACGTGGAGGTGATCTTCCCCCGCTGGATGTCGAGATCCGGCGCCGACCTACCGTCGATTAGCGGAATTTCCCCCAACCAGATATCTCCCAACAACGCGGCACCGCCCCAGCCGGGACAAGCTCTTAGCTCCCGACTGGTCTCCCGTCATGTGTGGTAGTGTAGTGCATGTTCGTATAAGTGTATGTATGAGGGGTGAGGATTGGACAAGAAAGAGGAAGGAAAGGTTGCGTGCGGTCCGTGGCCCGTTTGTTAGGATACTGTTCCGGCACTCGCCTAGTATTGATCGAAGAAACCACGGAAAACTGTCGATGAGAGCAGCCGACTGCTAGAATTCTCCTCCAGACAGCGACATAATTCAACCTAGCTGACTAACTAATGTCGCAAATCTGGCCACCGTCGGGACTGGAGCGTAGGCCCTCCCGGTCAGAGGCACTTCAGTGACGTCAGTTGATGCCCTGAGCCACCTCTCCCGGTCATTCGCAACGAGGAACGCGTTGCTTTGACGTCGCAGTTCGTGAGGGGTACATGCCACGGTGCGAGCCACAAGCGGTTAGCCATCAACGCTCACAGTTCTTAGTTGCGGGGAATGACAGTAAAACAGTATATATATATATATATATATATATATATATATATATAAGAATACCAGTACATTATTACTACAGATCTGTCTTCCTCATACGTGCTTCTTTCTTTGAGAAGCTTATTCTGTGTTTCAACGTCCTTTATAAATGCAATCTTCTGCAAATGACTTGACTTGCAAGTTGGGCAACTTGATCAGCTTTACCAAAGAACGAAGTGAAGTGAAATGCGAGTTTACATTAAAAACATAGAAGGGTTTTTCAGCATGTTTTATAATCATACTTGAACAATTAATAGATATATACTTATAATTTTCAACACAATAAATATTTTGAACCTACACATTTTCTCAGAATTTATATGGAAATTGTTTCATATTTCCTTTGCCCGGGTGGAGAGGAGATTGGTGATTTGAAGGAAAGGAGAAAAGAAGGGGAGGAAGAGAAAGTGAAGAAAGGAGAAAGTTTAAGGGGAAGTATTAATGAGTGTTAACGTCACAGTGATGTACTAAAGGACAATACACAGAGAGTAATGTAAATAGAGTAATGTAAGGGGCGTTAAGTTAGGAGAGTAACATAAAGAGTGTATTTGACGCCCCCGCGTTATTGGTTAGCACGGACCAATATCCCGTGAACAAAGCAATAACACAACGACGAAATAACAATAATGTTACGATGCGAAATTTCATTGAGGGTGGATATAGAAGACCGTGTCGCACCACTAATATTGCATTTCAAGATGGGAAATGTCTCTGAATTTTTTCTTTCTCGCTACGGAGTGGAGAGAAAGTTATGTAATGCTGCGTGAAAAAACGGCAAATTTTCAGTAGAAAAACTCTTATTATAGGACTCTGTTAACGAAAAAGTGGATAAATCCAGTTGCTAAATTTAGAAAAAAATTCCTCTATCAAGTGTTGTAGCCAGAATCCTTGTTTTGTGTGTCCCTGTTACCGAAAAACGAATGACGGGGAAACGTCTATCTGTCTGTGAACAACGCCAGCGGCTAAACCGTTCAGCCGATTTTCTCCAAAATTGGTATACATCAAGGTTGATGTCGTGGCCCATTGAATTTTAAACTAATATTTTTTTGGAGGTAATTTACTTGAAACCCCTCGGACATTTTCAAAATTAAAAAAAAACAGCTTCATAGTTTTTTATTAATTTTGTGGTTGCATAGTGTGAAGAATGTTTAAGAGAATGGTGCAGGTGTCATGTTCGTTGAATATACGAGGGTTGTACCAAAAGTAAGGTTCCCATATTTTTTACAAATAGAAAACGTTATTTATTGTTATTAATTTATACATCGTTAAAACGCATACACTGTTGTCTATTTTTCAACATAGTCTCCATTTTGTTCGACACACATTTGACGACGGTGCTTCAGCTTTTGTATTCATAAGTCGAAGAAGTCTCCCGCCAATCCGTTGAGGAAGCGTTTGACCTCTGTTCGGACGTCATCGTCGCTCTTAAAGCGTTTGCCACCTAAGCGTTCCTTTAGCTAGGGGACGTGGTGATAATCGCTGGGGGCCAAGTCCAGCCTGTATGGGGGATGGGTAACGGTCCACCCAAATTTCTTCAAAATCTCCTGTGTTGGACGAGCGACGTGGGGTCGAGCGTTGTCGTGAAGAAGCCACTACTCCTTCCGTCAGTTGTCCTCTCCGGCGATTCTGGATTGCGGTTACTTCCTTGCGTGGAGAAACCAGATTACTGCTCGAACCTCGCACTTGGCGGGAGCGGCGATCAACTCTCTGAATCAGTGAAATTGTCACTGATTCAATCAGTGAGAGCCGAAGTCACTGATATCTTCAGTCGAAATGGGTAGTTTCGCTGACAATCAGCGAATATGGGAACCTTTTCATAATGACCGCCAGTATTTCACTGACCGTCAGTGGTAAAAGTGTCGCGCCACCATCGCTCACTCATCGTTCAGTCGTCACGTTCAATTAATGTCACACATTTCACTGATTCAAACAGTGACGTTTCACTGATTCAAAAAGTGGACCCCAATTCTCGCTGATTTGTTCAGCTCAATGCACTGATTGTAAATGGCACGGTTATAACTGACACCATCAGTGAATAGTCACTGTCAATCAGTAGTTTTTCACTGATTCAGACTGAGAGAGAACACTTCCATCTCTGACGGCTGCCAAGCGAACACTGAGCGACGTAGCGAATCGCGGATAAGCGAGCTCGAGAGTGGGAGAATCACTGCGCACGGCACTGTTCTCGGATTTAGCCTAGCACCTCCCCTCGAGGCTGTAGCTCATTAGGAACCTTACTTTTGGTACAACCCTCGAATTTTTCAAATATTGCAAAAGTTCAAAACTTTTCGGAGTCTTCCTAGAACTAAAATATTAAAAATTAATTTTTCCCCCTTAATGAAATGGGTTCCTTAAATATAGATTTTGAAATACATGCGAGAAAGTACGTGATATTTGGTGAAGTCATAGGCTTCCGCGGCCGGAGTCATGTGAATGATCTTGGCCGTCCGGGTGACACCGCGTCGGAGGATGTGTTGCTGACCTTTCGATCTTCTTGTGATCTTCCTGAGAGCTGGTCTTCCAAGACCTGAGGTCACCCGGACGGCCAAGATCATGTACGCGCTGTTTTAGCACCACTGGTTTTGTAGGCGCACGTTCGGCCCATTGCGGAGCAGCGAGGAACGCCTCCGCCCCGCCCCGCCCCGCCCCGCCCCGCCCCGCCGTCCCTCGACCGACGCGGCGCGGCGTAGCGTGGCGCGGGTTTTACTGCTCTGCCCCGGAAGCCCCCTGCCGCGCCACGCCGCGCCGCGCCGCGCCCAGCGCCCTCGCCCTCGCCCGTACGCCTTTACGGCGCTTGCGGGCCTTCCACATGACGCGTTCGGAATGCGCCCGTGATACCACCACGACGTGTGCTGCGCTTCGTAATCGCTCGGAAGAAACGAGCCCTGGACGTTCCTCTGATGCGACGCCATTGGGCGCGTTTTCGGCTTTTATTGCCTGGCGACTCGCAGCCCAGGCTGCGGGCTTGCGTCATTACACCGGCCACTTAAGCTGCGGCCGAAGGCGCAGGGCAGGTGGCGGCGGGTTGGGGCACTGGGGCGTGGCTGACACGTCTTTTGTTTTGTAATTTTACTCAATTTTTTTTAACTAACACTTCTTGAACTCATTGTGTTACCAGGAAGTATTCGCAAGCTGAGGGCGATTCAAGAAGAAATTTGTATTCTAAAATGAGTGTCATTCTTCTTGAACAAATGCAAGGAATAGATAGATAGATAGATAGATTTATTAGTTCGCTTTGAGCTAATGCTCGGTGGCAAACATATGGAGTTCCAGCTGAAATTGCGCCTTCCTCTCAAATACTTTCTGGGCCCGCCTCTGATTCCAGAAGCAAAAAGACTCCTTTTATGAACTGTTGCAACAAGTGTCCAGGAAAGCTCAAATACCTTTCTCATAAATGACATTTTGTATTTGTTTTAACACTTTTTCAATGAAATATGTTATTGTTGCTTTAATACTTACTGTGACTGCAAAATGATTGATAATATAATTTCTTAAGAGATATTTACGTGTTTTGTTGAACATTCCCAAGACGTGCGTGAAACTTTTTATGTTGAAGCCAGCGACACAGGATTTTTATTATGTTATCAAGGGCGGAGTGGAAGAAGACATTGCCACCACAATAAGACTTGCACGTCAGATCATTCGCAGCAGCAATAATTTCATCAAGTGGGGCTATAACATTACATACTTTCTCGGAAAAATGAGCCGCATTTGAGAATGTTTTGTGTTTAAAAATGTCTTTCTATCACACAAAATTACGCTAAAACTATTCACATTTTAAACAAATTGTACCTGATGTCATTTAAATATTTAATTATGAAGAACAGATTTCATTAAGGAAACAATCTTTATCTTCAATATCATGGTAACGGTGTGTTTACACAAAAAGCCGAAAAAAATGTTAAACTTTTGCAATTTTCAAAAATTCAAAGAATTCAACGGAAATCGATTGTGAGCCTTTTAATGAACGCACTTTTGTCTACTAAAGAAAAGAATTGAATAAACACATTTGGAGCCGTTTAAAAAATGAAAAGGTCCTTGAGGCTTTGTGTAAAGTCCTCTGTTTCTTAAATAAAAAAAGCCATTTCAAATTAAAGACGCCACGACACCAGCCAGATCGCTTGGAGAATATCAGTTTTGGTCAAAATCCTGCGTACATTTGAGCCTCTAGTGTTATTTACAGAGGGATGGCCAGCCAGCCGGACGGCTAAACGAAACTTCCCGCGTCTATCCCGGTAACAAGTTTCAAATGTAGGGGTTAAAGTGGCCTACTAATGATTCAACACAAATGAGTAAGTGATACACGTTACAAATAAGATGTAGTTAGAAAGTGAAAAATTATTTTGTAGACATGAATGACACAAGGATGAAAGTAAATCTAAAGATCCTTTTTAATAAATCACCACGACGCCCCAGAGAGCCGCGATGCACAGTTTGAAAACCCCTGTCCTGGACTGAAAACTACTTCCATACATTTTCTCGTATCGCGCTGTCTTTTATTTTCTCTCTCAGGAGCAGCAGATACCTCGTCTTCTATCTCTTGATTGCCCAGCGAGAGTACGAGGAAGATCTCGGCGTCACCCTAACTTGACGTGAAGCCAAGAAAGCGAGAAAAAGGAATACAGAAAACAAGACGAGCGTATTCTCAACACATTTAAGAAACAGACTTATCAGTTTCCTGCTTTTTTATTTTTTCGTCCTCCCCAAAAAGACAAGCGAGATAGGATGGGCTGCAGCAAGAAGCTCAAACAGACCTTCGCGACGCCCCGGCGCTGCGTCGCAGGCCCTGGCGAAGCGGAAAGGGCAGATAACGACCTCGGCCCTTCCGTGTGCGTTACGGGAGGTCCTCCCCGCGCCCCGCCCACAAGGGCGCCCGCGGGACAGTGCCCTGGAAGGCTTCTTTGGCCCAGGAAGACCCTCGCGATGTTTAAAAACAAACTAATGGGCGGAATACGACATAACACCAACTGGTACACACCGGGAGAGGTGGCTCAGAACACTGACTGGCAGGTCCTGGGCTTAAGTCCCGATGGTGCCAGAGTTTTCAGGCGGCCGGCTTCTCTGATATGTAATTTTCCGTGATTTCTCCGATCAACAGCAGGCGAATGCAGGAGCAGTACCCTAAGAAATGAGTCACGAACCGCTAGCGATCTTTCCTTCCCATTCCTTGTCATATCCTCACCTCTTGCACACACAAACTATGAGTGGGATACAACATAACACCACCTGGTTCAGTAAACATGTGAAGATTTTATAAAACGGCATTAACATTATTAAAGGGCAAACACTACTAGCAAAAACAACCTGTTTAGCAACCTGCTTGTTTTATCAAAAATTTACAATGCATCAAGCACGGCACACAATACCTAAATAATAATAAATCTTCAAGGTAATACGGTAATAAAATGTGAACTATTTAAAAATTCAACTAAACCATAAAACCCATAAAACTCATTGAGAGAGCGCTGTGACAGATGAGCGACTACTATCCGAGAGGTGAAAACAGTGACAATTCGTTCTCAAAGCGAATTCAATCGTTTTTGCGCAATGTAAAAGCAACAAAACATGCATGCATTAGCAAAACGCACACATCTGCTCTCTAGTTATGATGTCTACATTCCATTCTTCCAATGATGTATACACGTTAAGTTACCGAATGTTTATCTTGTATTCGAAATATATTTCTTGGTCAGTCAGAATGTCAGTCAATTGGAAAGATGCTGAACCAAAAGTCCCAAAATGCTCGTTCCCGTGCCTCAAGAGAGAATATAATTGGATGAATGTCGAGTTTGGGCAGTTTTACTTTATCGTCTAAATTCCTTGCAACATACTATTGAATCATTGATAGATTGAACATTGGCAGTAGCAAATGGAGAAGCATGAGAGCAGTTATAACATTCTCCCTTTGTTTAAAACTCGATCGATGGCAATTTCCTCGTATCTATCACCTAAACAATATTCATTTGTCTTCAAAAACACCAAAGCATTCAAAAGAAAGTACCTGCGGAGAACTTTCCTCCCCTTAGACACCGCCTCATATTGAGACAACTACAGTCGACTCCGGTTTTAGTGAACTTCTGGGGGCTAACATGTTTGGTTCACTATGTCCGATGATGTCAAAATTAAATAGAATTTCTCCACAATGGAGCAAAATTCATTAACAGCACGATCTGAAAATTTATATATCTTTATTTGTCCTTAAAATATATATATTATTTTCAATTGTTTACTTCGTACAGTTTTCATCAGTCATTTCTCTAGAGCCTTCTCCAGAGTTCGTGTTCTTTCCATACTTTATTCTGCATTGTTCTCTGTCTTTACTTGACACCTTTCAATACCTCTTGCACTGTTGAAACACCATCTCACCCTCTGAAGGCTCTTTGAATCACCTAATAACATACCAGATCCAATTCATTTCCAGAATTTATTTCCTCCGTTCACTATAACCGAATCTTCTTATGCTTATTTGCAATGTAAGTGAAACGGGACAGCGACTTCGGTTCACTGTAACCGGAGTCCCCTGTAGTCGCTTCGGTTGCGTTGTGGAGTGCCGAGAGCGGAAGGCGCCGGAATCGAGTTGGGGCGCCGCGAACGCGAATGCGAACACGAATGCGAACGCGAACGGGAATGCGAACGCGAATGCAAACGCGAATATGAATGCGACCGCGAATGTGACCGCGAACGCGAATGCGAACACGAATGCGAACGCGAACGGGAATGCGACCGCGAATGCAAACGCGAATATGAATGCGACCGCGAATGTGACCGCGAACGCGAATGCGAACGCGAATGCGACCGCGAATGCGACCGCGAATGCGAACGCGTGCGGAACGAGGAACGCGGCGGACGCGCACTTCCTCGTGCGGCGCCGGCGCCCGACAACGCGCCCATGCGTTCCGATGATAGTGGCAAGGCGCGCGCCAGCGGCTCGGGCTGCCGGGGCGGCGCATGGACCCCGAGCGCGCCCCGCGTGTTTGCCTTTCCACCGACACGCAGCCTTCTTCACGCTGAGAGGCGCCGTTGTTCTATAACATGGTCCATTTCCCGGGCGGGGCGCGGCGGGCGGCGACGTGGTTAACGTGTTCACAAGCACTTGACGCAGCGCCCGTGCGCGGCTCTCGGCCCTCGCTCCCACGCCCCGCCCCGCCCCGCCCCGCCCTACCCCCGCCCCGCCCCGCCCCACCCCGCCCCGCCCCACCCCGCTCCGCCCCGCCCCGCCCCACCTTGCCCCGCACCGCACCGCCCTGCCCCGCCCTTCCCCTCCCCGCCCCGCCCCGCCCCTGCTCTGTTGGTAAACACGCGCGTGCGGCAACTGCAGTTTTTCTCAAAAGAACACGGACACTATTTCATTTTTTATACAATTGAACGGATCAGAGATGAGGCAGAAGAGAATGAGAACGGATCAGAGGCAATGAGCCAATACTTTCGTCTTTAGCATAGGTATACTTCGATTTTTCTATAATGACCGATGGCATTGGATCATTGTTACACCACCTGCCTGAAACAATGCGTCTTTTTAATAGTAATAAGCACTTTTCTGGAGCCAGGAACCCCGTTGAGAAGGACGTTCGCCAATGAATTAAAAATATTCATTTTATAACGGGCCGTTCATAAATGACGTAACGGAAATTTCGAGTATTTTCAATACCCCTTCCACCTTGTAACGCACTGCCCTATCTCTATGTAACGCAGCGTAACGCTGCCTCAGACCCCCTCCCTCCCCCTTTAGCGTTACGTAATTTATGGATGGCCCCTATGGCAGGAGGTGTAATAATGACCTAATGGCATCGATTACTACAGAAAAATCAAAGTGTAATACCGTGAGTGAAGTGAAATTCCTGATAAAATCTCCAGCCACCTAGAAACGAGGATTTTCATGAATTTGTAATTTTAATGAACGAGTGGTATTCATTAAGACTAATCCACGAATGATTTGGAGTATTTGTAAGAAGGTGGTAAATAAATAGAAACTTCTACTAAAAGAAGCTGCAGCTAGTACTTGACCATATCGCCTCTCATTCCTAATGGATGCTATTCATTGTTTCCATAACGAGAAAAAAAACTGCTCGTTGAAGTGATAAAACCAGAACCATAATAATTCTCCAGCGATAAAACGCGCTCGTAATTCCCATCTGGCTGGTTCACAAAGAAGAAATTACTGCACCCTATTGGTTCAAATTTTTTGAGTAGAGGTAGGAAAAACAACCCTTTCTGAGCTTCCCGTTTAGTATCGCAGGTTTCAATTTTCTCCTCAGGTGGCAGAATGATGACTCAACATTGATTTTGTTGGCCCTCCATTGATTTGCACATGTTCGCCAACCATTAAATGAATTGTATTTTAAACCTGCAATAGGACGCCTTAGGACATATCACTGACCCCTATAAATATTTCACACATATTAAGCGATTCTTTAAACTCGAATTAATGAGTTAATATTAGTCTTTCATTGATTTTTTTAGTATTTTTCTTTTACTGCCGTGAATATACATCAGATGACCTCAACAGATCCTTATGAGTGGCATGATTTCATTAACGGTGAGACAATATCAACAGGGAATATGGGGCTTTAGGATCACTTCCGATCCAGAAAACCTACCCACACGCCTACCACCCATAGGGCTTTCGGATCAGGAAGTGACGTCACGTCCTGATCCAGAAGCCTCACGGGTCTTAGGCGTGTGGATGCGGCTTCTGGATCGGAAGTGATCCGAAAGCCCCAAATTCCCTCTACTGAAAGGACAGCAGGAACAACTAAATAAATCAGCAATGCGCACTAAACAATATTCAAATGAAATCGTCTCTTATATTATTTCAGTAGTATACCTTCCCTTTGCGGCTCTCACACGCAACCAATCTTTATAAATGAGATCTCTAAAGAAAGAGAATTTCATGGAGACGTGACGAATTGCACTTTGACTTTAAAAACGGAAAAAGGGTTTGTTTAAAAAGCGCATCTAAATATTCCAGTCAAATGCAACCCGCAATCAACGTCAAGATTTTTTTAATCTGTATTGTTAAATAACTCCTAAACGAAACGTTCTAAAGTCTTTAGAACAAAAATTTGAGGCTAAAGACCTCAATAACATGTACCTCACACCGTAATCTACCGATCATCTTGACCATTCTATTACATTTTTGCTGGTTCCACGCTTGTGGATTCTACCCCTCCTGTTCAGAGCCTGTAGACTCTGCAACTGTACGTGAAATGAGTAATTACTTGATATTCTATGCAGTTGAAATCTTTTTGCTCTCTAATTAAGTTAGATAAGAATAGTTTGCATTGACAAGGGTGTATTATATTGTTATCAATTACAAGGTGACGTACAGAAAAAGTGACGGAGGATAAGAGGGTCTTGAAGAAAAATATATATTACAGGCCTAACATGGAAATGGAAAAAATAAGGAAGAGGGTGAGGTATAGCACGTGAGAGTTCTCGCATGGGTACGCTAGTTATATTCACATATTTGGAACGTTCACTAAGAATTAAGTATTCACATAACCCAGCAGCAATATTAAGAGTTTCATTACTTCAGACAATTGTCACTGCTATTCATGTTTTCCGTTTGATGTAGGTATTAAAGGTGAACTACGCAAAATATTCATTTGTTTTCAATACGCTATAATCGTATTTTTAGTTTTTAAGGTTACTGTTTTAGTCAAAATAATTACATATGTTTGTGCCCTTTTCCAAAATTGACTAATATAGCCGAAATGTGCCAGCGGGAAATCCTAGCAATTAAAAAAAACAGAATAAGTGGCCGAGATATGCCTCAGGTTCCTGTTAAAATATCTACAGAGAATCAATATATATTGTTCTATTGGAATCTTGAGGAATATTTGTGTGGAAAACTGTCTGAACAAGAAAACACCTTGCGTTTGGATGATGAGCATCTGGCTTCGTTTGCAACTTATTAAGGTTGCAAACTTCAGGAAAAGATGGTCATTAAGATTATTGAATACAGCAAATGAGGCAGGGATAATGCAGTATAAAAATGTAACATATTTTATATGAACTTTAAAATAAAAGTTGAGGTGGCTTAAATATTTAAGATTTGCCGAATAAAATTTACGTTCCAACTTGCTAGGGATCTTCACCGATCTTCATTGTCACGACGACTTGTTGCTAAAAATATGATCTCACGAAAACACAATGGACTTCACAGTAAGATTTACAATTGTGTAAACTCCCTATCCTTTTTCTCGATAACAGCGATACATTGGGGGAATGATTGTTTTCATACTGGAAAATTATGCCATGCTCAATAACTGAAGGGCTCGGTAGAACAAGGGGCTATCCCACATTTCTTGTGAAATGGAGTTATTAACATTATAAAAAACTTCAAATATTACTATTTTAGTGCGATATGTTATTTAAAACCAGTATGTACTTACATGCGAGTGTATTGTGATTCAAAGTTTAAAAGTGTACTGAGTTGTATGAAAGAAGTTCAGGTAAATCCCTCATTATCTCAGAACTGTGCCAATGTGAGATAGTCCCGTGTTCTAATGTGCCTTTCAATTTCCGAAGATTTTCAATGGAATTCCGGTACAGAAACATCTCCCGAATTCTACTAAATGAAACTGACATTTAAACATGTCATGTTTCATCCTTACGATTCTCGACAAAACATCCTGTGGAGAAAACTCCTACTACCAGTATACTATCTTTTCACTATTGGTTACCCATTGTAGTATATTATTTTATAGTCATAATTAAGAAACAAAATACTTTATTGAATGGTTTGGACATTGACCTAAATTTCATAAACGAACCCTCAATTAAAAAGCAGTAAATGAGATAATATGTT
The DNA here is from genome assembly GCA_031308135.1 of Acheta domesticus. NCBI lineage: Eukaryota > Metazoa > Arthropoda > Insecta > Orthoptera > Gryllidae > Acheta > Acheta domesticus. The sequence goes on along the minus strand of JAHLJT010002406.1, from coordinate 29,082,805 downwards.
AATCAGAGAGCAATTAGTAGTATTTTTAGTTATTATCAATTTTCACGTTAATTCATATTTGCGAGATTTGCCGTAACAACGTTGTCAGCACTGGGAATATTATAAAACGATGACTGAAAATGAAATTGAAACTTAGAAACAAATATATTTCAAATTTTTAAAAAACGTGGCAAACGAAGGAATATTGTGTTAATCGAAAGAAAAGTTTGGAAGACAACTGTCTTGAAACGTAATTGAGAAGAATCTTCAAAAGACACCTCCAACCGCAGACTCCTGTTCCTGCAGGGGCCTGCTCAGACGCGAAATACCACTTCTCTGCACGTCGAGACATGCTCCTGCGACCACGTCCGATGGCCCCCGCCCGAGGAACTCGAGATTGGACGGTGAAACGATTGGAGGCTCTTCTGTAGCAGTGGGTAAATTTTCGCCCGGTTCGCAGAAGATCGAATACACCGTCAGTCACGTGACGAAATTGGTCGGTTGGTACAGACGTGTTAGTTTGGGTAAAGAACAATTCTTCCCGTGGAAGCAAGACCTGGGTCTCTTTAAAGAACACACTCGCGTTATTACTGTGCGAAAATGAAATTTCTAAAAAGAACAAAAAGTTGCACACGAGAAGATAGAATCAGATGATGTCGTAAGAGAAGTCAAAATGTAGAGCCTCAAAGTACGACTGATGGGAAATCTAAATAAGTGGCTACAACATGCACAAAGAATGATTAACTCCCGATGACCGTAGCTAACCTTTCAATACTAGCCAAGAGGTAAGAGAGATCAACACTCCCTCTCGCTCGAGACCAGTAATGTGGACCCCGCTTGTTACTGTGCCGGTATATTCGCAAAGATACAATTATCCTTATTTAACGCTACACTTTCGACAAAACTCGTTCTCAAGGGCCACACGCGAGGTCTGTCTCCCTGATAACAACAGCTGCTGCGCCCGGAGGCGTTTTTGCTCCGAAGAGGCAGCGGCCTCCGCTGCCACCAACAGAGCGACGCCTCTGTTGGTAAACACGGCCGCTGGGTCGGCGCGGCGGGGCGCCTCGCGTGCCACTTGGAACCAACGCATCTACGAAGCAATCAGCCAGGAATACGATGTATACAGTCAACAAACAAAAAAATGGTAAGACGTTCTGCTCTTTATTCATTTCACAGGCGCACACGCAAAAGTCGTTAGGCCCAAAGACTCGACACCTGTTTGTCTATGGACGTCGACGCGCCTCCCATAGACAGCATTTTTTCTATGGATGTCGATAAGAAAGTGAAGCCAGAATTGCGCCATCACCTCCAGTTTGTTTTCGATTGCGAAAAACCACCACGAAACTGTAAATTGTGAATTTCATGGTGGCTTTTCGCGATTGAAAAAAACGACAAAAAATGTGTTAATCTCGGGGTCTGACATTTTAATTAAATTTTTATTTTGTGTGGCTGTCTTTTAATTATGTTTAAGATAAAGAGCGAAAGAATAAAGCAGCTTTCAACTGAATTTTTTTATTGCTCAATGTTCTTCGCTTTTCTCAATCTTGTGGCATTCATCTAATGTTTCGACAATTATTTTTGTTTTGACTCTTTCAACTTGCCGTATTGGTTCTCAAAGAAAACGCGCGTCTGTGCATCCCGTCATTGAGCTCAGAGTTTCTGTTGTCGTGCTTCGTGTGGAGGAGGCCGCGGCCGCACAGCGTGTGTGGAGCAGCCTTTGTTTACGCGCGTGGCGGGGCGGGGGCGGGCGGGGCGTCGGCGTCGGGCGTCGAAGCGGTGTCTCCTCGGGGCGGCCTCGCCAGGACGCCTGCTCGGGCCGGGCGGGCGGGCGCGGGGCCGGCGGCCGGGGGGCGGGGGGCGGGGGGCGGGGGGCGTGGGGCGGGGGGCGGGCGGGCGCGGTCCTTGCCCCCGCGCCGCGGGTTCACGGCCGGGGCGCGCCCGCCCATCGCCCGACACCGGCCCGCCCGCCCCACCGCCCGCCCGGGCACGCGCGTGCGTGGCGCCGTGCGTGCGTGCCCTCCCGCACGCGCCGCGCCGCCGCCTTTAAATCCTCCCGGGCGCGAGCGAGCGAGCGAGCGGGCGGGCGGGCGTCCAAGGCCGCGCGGGCGACGCGGGGGCGACGCGGGGGCCGCTCGCTATTTCTGCTGCCCGCTCTTAGGAGTCCCCCGTATATGCGGGAGAGCCCTCCCGACCAAGCCGCCTCCGCGACCTCCGCCGACGGCCAGCGCTGCCACCAGTGCCACCAGCGCCTCGTCGCGGCCGCTCCAACAACCACTTCCACACCGAGTTCCTTCGCTCGCTGCGAGGAGCGCTGGTTCAGTTGCGCCGGTGGCCGCGTGGAGCGCCACCGGACGGGCGGGCGGGCGGGCGGGCGGCGTGGGAAGGCGCGGCGCACGAGCGGTGCGCGGCGGCGGACGCGCCTCGCCTTCCGCTAACGCGCGATTCATCGGCGCTTCCGGCGGCGTTCACGCCCCCGCGCAGCGCCGAATGGGGCGCGCTTCCGCTTCCGGTCCGCTGCGCCATCTCCGGTGTCATTGCGCAATCCATCACCCAAAGAGATGCTTCGGGATGCGCGGTGACAAACGAGCGCTTCCTGCCCATTGTCATTTGCGCTTGATGATGCACACGACAAGTGAACCGCGCTCCGTTATTACTTCGTTTGTCGTTTTTTTATGTTCGTGTTGATGAATAGATATCTTTCAGCAAAACGTATGTACTCGATGCAGCGAACGCTTGTAAAACTCACGTCGACGTCAATGACAAAATGGAACATACGTTATTATTTATTAAAAAAAAAAAAAACAACTTGTGTATTCCTTGCGTATTCGTGATTCAGGAAAATGTGCACAGAGATGTATCACAGAATCCAATGACGCTAACAAAAGTTGGTAAAATGTCAATGCTCAAATTATTTCATTGTTATATAATCACGACACATTTAAATGTAAAAGTTATTCTATTCATTTGTTAACTCGTCTTTTCTATAACGTTTATATCACTTTATAATGTTTCTATAATGTTCTTCTCATGTTCACAATGTGATAGAAAAATGCGAACTTCTAACAATAAGACATGTGGCATTCTTACAATTGTCGTCGCGAATAGACGTTTCACACTCCTAAACTAGTGGTGCCACCATGAACTAAGTGTGCCATAGACTAAGGACACCTTTACTCTTCGGTGGTGCTACAGAATGCGCCAGCTGTTCCGACTTGCCAGATTCTCTTGCCAGTTGCCATTTATCGCCATCGCAAGTACATTTTTTCGACATTTTCTAAATTATTCGGTTTCCAAATAGCAGAAACGAAATATTACTTTGCGAATATTAGAAAAGAGTAAAACCTCCTCCTAAACGCCAATTTTCATTGAAACATTTGGGGCCGTAAAAAAACAAATAGCGTTCAAGCTTTACTGTAAATGAGAAACTTGAAGCCCTTTTCAAAGAAAATTTTTGAGTTTTCGAAACTCTTCAACGGAAGTCATTTACAGCACTTTCACTCAAAAGTGCAATAGTGCTTACGAATTAGCGCTTACGAAAAGTGCAAATTAATGGCGTTATTATAATTGTTGTTGTTATTATTATTATTATTATTATTATTATTATTATTCCACTACATCATGACTAAAGATGTTATGAATCGCCTGTAAAAAAACTCTACTCCAGGTTGCAACCAGCTACCTAAGGAGAAGATCTAGGGACTGTGGGTGCCTCTACAATACTTTGCGCAAAATGTGGACTGTTCCAAATAAAGCGAGTTCTTACACTTCCCAGTCTTTTCTTCTTTCACAAATTTTGCGGAACAAATCCCAGAGCTCCGATAACTATCGGGACGACCTGTGCTTTTACGCCCCACATTCGGCTGATCTCAATTTCCAAACTCTTCTATTAAAAATGTTTCTCTACCTCCTTGGTAACGACGTCTTGAGTGCAAGGTACAGCAAGATCGACAAGTAAACACGGCTTTCTCTCCAAATCCCGAATAACTATATCCGGTTTGTCTGCCGCTATCGTGCGATCAGTTTGAATTTGTTGATCGTACAATATCGTACACAATCCAACAGACGTCACCGATTTTGGTGAGTGTTCTTACCACTTGGGGTATGTGTTTGGAACTTCGAGGGCGGTACAGATCTGCCAGTGGAGGTAGTTACACACCCTGTCGTGTCTTTTCAAGTATTCAGTCTTTGCTAGGATTCGACAATCTGAGACAATATGATCAATAGTTTTCTATGTGTTCGTGACAAATGTGGCATTTATCATCTGGGGAAATTTTGAAAACCGCTTTATGATAATGTATTCTTAAGGGCTGATCTTGGGCAGCTATTGCAAGTGCTTCCGATTCGGGCTTCATTCTTCCCCTTTTAAGCCCCATAAATGATTGATCTTTATTGATCTGTGCTATGTCCATTAGTTTCAAATATTGTCCATGGAGTGGTTTGTCTCTCCACGATTTCTTTAACATTTTTTGTATCTCAGATTTCATGTTAAGTAGCATCAGAAGTTCAGTGTCTCTGTCATTCTGCGTGTCTTGCATAGTTTTCTTTGCAATGCTTCTTGCTACACTAACAATGCCTCTGTTTCCCATTCTTCGGTCAGATTTCATGACCTGCCTCATTAGAGGGTCATCTTGATGGCTGACTACATACTTTCCCATCCCGAGTATTGCGTTGTGCCAGGAGGCCTCAATTTGTCAGAGGCCTCTTCTTCCTTCCTTACGTGACGCATAAAGTCTATGCACATCAGCTGGAGGGTGGGAAACATGATGCATTGTTATCAGTTTTCTGGTTTTTCAATTCATGATGCGAATTTCTTGCTCAGTCCAGTCCACTAGTCCGAAACTGTATTCGGATACAGACAAACTAGCTATTGCTATATTTTATTCCTGGAATTCAGAGCGACTGCAGGACCAGTCTCACTCTTCTGTAATACTCCCTGCGAATTCTCTCTTCCATTGTGTCGTTCGAGATGCTCTCACATTCTTCATCCAGCAGTGGCGTGCATTTCATGGAATGAAGGGAATGAGTCATTCCCCTACGCAAAGCATAGAAAAATCCTTTCTATATTTAAAATATTTGTTGCTTATGGCCACAGCAAAACTATTTAAACTCAGATTCTGAGCTAAGTACTAGTGGTTGAACCGCCGCAATCGATGTTTTCAAAACGGTGTGTAAATTCGTCTCGTGACGTCAGCGAAGCTTCGTTCTTCGATGATACTGGCGTTCGACTTCGTCATGCCTTATGAAAAGTCGGTTCAGTCCGTGAGTGCGCGAAGAGAATGAATGTTAGAATTCATTCCGTTGTGATCGACTGGTAGCAATTTCAAGTTCGAAATAATTTATTATTTTAGCTTTTTGAGAGTGTTTTATGTAAGTGCTAACTACATTATAATACAATGAAAGTATAAAGCACGTAATAATACCGAAAATGTTTATATTAAGTTAAAGAAAGTATTTTAAACAAACTACTTCTTTGCCTACCGTTCTACAGCGCTCCCTTGCTGAAAGGGAATGCATCGGTGAAATCATTCCGAGCAGTAGTCATGGCATCTCGCGAGGAAAGTAGCAACAACCCGCGTTTACAGGCAGAGCCGCTCGCCACGGGCGGCGCAACGCCCATGGATTGCGATAATCTCCATTTCCGGTGATACATTTGAAGTAGGCACGATCAACTTCCTGAAGAATAAAACATTATAGATATTTCGAGAAATCACCACACATAAGAATTGCAGACGAAAGTTTGGATCGTATTCACCCTTGGTCTATTATGAGATAAATTCTACTAGGATTGCCGCGAGAGTTGATACCAAAAATAATACAATATTTGCATTCAGAACAAAAACAAGAAACACAAGATGCATGAAAGAGAAGTAACAGGACGTGAAATTTGTCCGAGGAATTTAAATCGCAGAGCATCCAGAGAATGTGAAAAGTGTAAGAAAACAGTAGAACGGACATAGCATTCATTGTTTGTATAGATCGTGAAAAACATTATTACTGAACTCTATAGATGCATTTTCAAATTAACATTCACCATATATTAAAGTTTACGCACTTATTTTTCATTTAATGAAAGAAAAAAATATGCTTTAATGCATTGATGGATTTTATAAATTTGTTAATATTTTTAAATAACTAAGGATTCAATAAATAAGTTTACGTTGTAAGTCACATAAATACCGAATTATATTTGTTTATAATGTCAGAAGGCATTTAGCCAACGAAATTTTCCCTGAGGGTCTGTTTACTCCCGGGCGACCAGTTACGTTCGTATGCAAGACGTGCGGGTTAATATTCACATTTTGTGAAAATTTATATCATCTTTAACTGTTTTACGTTTTTTATACCTTGGACACTTTGCAAAAGCAAAAGTGTATGCACGAGAAATTTTAATCCCTCTCTGTACAAATACGCAGACTGCATGGCTATGTGATTGTGATATAAGAATTTGTTTTGTTATACGTGCCTTGTTATGAATGTTAGTAATCGTGCATGGACAAATGATGGTATATCAGACATGAAACACTTTGCCCAAAAAGAGAGCACAGCACAAAGAGCTTTGCACAATTGAGTGAACAACACATAAACAGTGGAATAGAATTCACCATTCTAGGCAAAATTGATATGTGTCAGATTCAGCTTATAGAATGAGAATTAAGAAAATTTATGAAGGTGTTTCCAAGAATAGTTTCAATTTTGTATGAAAAATGATTATCGACAATTATTATAAATGTGGAGGTAGGTTAACAGAGCTTGCTCAGTGTGGACACTAACCAAGCCCTGTTAACAGGACTATAATTTTGCGGGAAGTTTGAACTTGCACTAAGGAGGCATGAAACAGATGGAATCAGACAACCCTGGTATTTTTCGTGGTTTAGTTCATTTGACGGCGAAAGTTGGACTTCACGTTAAAGCAACATATTGAGAAAACAAACAATCTTCTGTTTTGGGGGCCGCCCCCCTACCTCGCAAACCACCGGCCGCCACTGTACTCCACTTCATACGAGCCTTGCTAAATTTAATTAGTCTAGGATGAAATCGATAGATCTCCAGGCTCTTCAAAATCCAGTCTTCAAACTCCAAATATTATATAATGTATGTTAGAAAGCAAGTGCAATGAAAACCCGGTTTTATTTATGAACTGGAACCTCTAAGGCACGCAACTTCGCTACGCAACTGACGTAAAACTTTTATTCGAAAGTCCATTTTTGCCGAAAACTTCCATGTCCCTGCTAACGTGTCGCTGCGCTTGGCGAAGTTCACAAGCCCTTAGCCCTTTCCAAGCATTAGCCCTTCCATTAGGCCATTGACATCTCATGATCTAATATATATCTTTGTTCCTGTTAAAAGCACAATTGACATTTTTAGGCACAAGTCTTTGTCGATATCACCGTTGTAAACATCTATCTCTATTTCCCATGATTATTCAAAAAGCTTACCCAATATTTGGTCCTTATACGCTGTCTCGTAAGCCTCAATTGTCTTACAGTTAGCAAAATGACCTAAGAAATCTTGCATTTGTTAGCTTGACATCAGATTTCATCAAATGAAAAGAAATAAGAATTCCGCGTACATATCCGCGTACAAACAAATTTCATCCTTGTTCTATATTTCAGTGAGTCACTAGGTGTATGGGAACTCTGTGATTGGCGCATTGTGGAGATAGTGAGGCATTTGGATTTCCGTGTAATGAATTCGCGGAGTTGAAGAATGGCCACGGTTTACGGAAAATTGTGCTTTAGTACATCGAATGAACAAGTAGTTGTTGTTGGTTCGGGTGCGGCGCAGACCTGTCCGGCGGCTTGCGAGGCACTCTCTCCAGGTCTCTCTCCTAGCGGGACACCGTCCCAACTGGGACAAGCTGGAAGCCCCCATTGGTCTATTGACTAGAGGTAGGTTGAGTCCTGCGGGCCTACTACTTCCGCTAGTCCTTGCTTTATCTGCGAGAAAATTTTCCGGGGTGGGCGTCTTGGGCTCTTTGGCCTTTATCCTCACCCCCCGACGACGTACAAGGACCCCGCCAGGCAGGTAACCGGATCCGGGCGGTATCCAGTTTGCCCTCACGGCAACCTCCCCATTCAATGCCTGGGGGGGCCGCTCTGCTAGCTCAGAGCTACTGGCTATCCAGGCTAGTACCGGAGTCAAGATCACCTGTATAGTAACTCGCCACTCACGTGCGCCGGAACGCCGAGTCCCTCCTCTTTGCACAGAGTATCGGGCCACTGCCTCGACGAAGCCAAGTGCCCATCCTGGGGGCCACTCGGGCCGAAGCCCGGGCAGCTCGGGGCCCCCAACCCGTCTTCCCACTGCCTACGAGAGGCTACCGACCTGGGTGAGACCGTAACCAGGGCAATCTGGCGGATGGTCATTTAACCGCCGGACGTCTGTTTGTGGAATCCAGAGCACCCCTCGGGGTCTCATTCACCCAATCCTGCCTTGAGGTCGGACGGACCTATGTGGTCGACGCGCCAGGGGCCCAACGGTGGGTTGCCGGGTTAAACCGTCAACCAGGAGCTTAGCTTTCATACTCATTGCCTACACGCTAGGCTAACGACCTGAGTTGGGCCGCGAGACTTAGGGTACGGGTGATCGTCTGCGATTCTTCACCCTCTGCCCACCTACGTGGTCACAACTCTGCCCACCTACGTGGTCACGATCCCCCCTGCGGGGGATAGAGGTAGGTTAGAGAACGTGTGTGTGTGCGTATATGTACTCCAGCATTCGATTGGTATTGATAGAAGAAACGGCGGAAGAGTACGGATCGGAGCAGCCGTCCACTAGAATTCTCCACCAGAATGCGCCTGAATTCGATTTGCTTATGTAGCTGGCAGTGGCGTCTCCTGGCTAGTAGACGTGGGGATGCGATCATGATATTACAGGTTAAGCGCATAATTGCCAGATATTTAAAGTCTGCGTGATTCTACTTTATTCTGAAGTGTTTTAGAAGTTTATGTTGCAAATTAGATACCTTCTGAATCTTCCTTGGCAATCATCATTTTCTCATTGCATGCACAAACTTACATAAAAAAACAATAAAACTAAAAAAATAACCACAAAAAAGTACATACCTAATTTTTGAACTCGAGATCTATTCTCGGTCTTTGGTCTTTGTTGTCCATGACTATTAACCGTACGTTTTTCGGAATTGGAGAAAGAACTACATGGAATTTCACGAATCCTGTCTATAGCACAATGAAACGTTTCACTACTGTTCCCTGCCACAAATAATTCATCCACTACCGCAAATGAACTTGTTGAGCTCGCCATGTCACGTCCTTTCACACACATACCCACACACAAGTTTTATTCTTTGGCGTTACAATTTCGAAACCACTATTTTCTTTAATGCTTCACTAATTAGGCAAAATAGTCTATTTAACGCACTTTAAGAAGGAAACAACATTTACACTAGAACGCAGGACACACATGAAGGAAATAACATCGCACGAGTTCACTGTTTGTCTCTGTCAAACCATTTTCTTACAGGAAGGGAGTGATATTGTTTTGTCAGGCCTGCTAACACACGTTTAAGTTACGTAGCTGTACTGAATCAGGTTGAAATGTGCCTAAGAATAGTTGGCAGACTTGCTTGAGTTGTGAAGAAAGCCCCCCGCTCCCTGATCCCAATCGTGGCACGTGACTTCAGGGATTCCCAGGCGTGCAGCCGAATTATGACTGCCTCAGAGGAGGGGGTATGGAAGGTTATTGGGAGGGGATACATAAAAGCCAATGAGAAGCCTTTGATGTGAGAAGCTATGTCACATCACCGGCAGTCGAAACCACGCAGCTTGCACACAGCGCATGGCCGTGAGTTCAATGACGTCGCCTACGAAGTGAGGTCGTTCAAGGGATGTTTCTCGGCCCATCACATCCAGCGAGGGGACTAACGCCTATTGGACCGCGCACGTAAATGACGGGAGGGAATAGAGAAACAGAGGGAGATACTTACAGAAGGAAAGAAAATACTTTACTGAAAATATTTTTAAGTGATGAAAACTAGGGGATGTAACACATCACTCGCATACATTGAGTCTACGCCACTGGTAGCTGGTGTCCAAATGCCACCCTCGGGTCTCGAACTAGGACTTCCCGGGCTGCGGCGCTGCAGACGCATCTCAGCCAGCTGCAGATGTTACTACTAAAACTATCTGAAACGTGTCGGATAGTGCAGGTGTTCACAGTAGTGATGCGACATCGATAACAAAACATCGATGTTAAAAATATATCGTCGAAAACCATCAATGTTTTTCAACGTCGATGTTTTTAGACTGGTTTAGTAACCTTTAACATTAATTTCGCGCGCATTAAAATTTAATTGGACAGCGTTCGTGTTTATCAATTCGCTCAAAGAGGGTACGAGAAGGGGCAGACCCTGCGCCCACAACTATTTGTTGACCACATCTCAAAGCGCGAAATGAAGACGAAGAAAGCGGAAATCCAAGGGCATGGAGGTCATCTCGAACGAGAGTTTGGTCGATGATGGTTGTACAAACCGCGCTCCTTTGGTTCCAAATCATGAACCATCAGTTATTATTTCACATTTTAACTTTTACAATGTGGTGATCATGGGAATTTTTCATTCAGAAACAGAACATCGGAAACGGAAAATCATCGACCACAAAACATCGATGTAAAAAAACCTCGGCGTTAATACATCGATATTTAAAACATCGACGTTTCTACAAAAACATGGATGTTTTGGAAACATGGACATGGATGTCACACCGCTAGTTCTGAGAGGCGGAAAAGACGAACCCCCTGGCCATCAAGCAAGCAGGCACTCCGGGAAGAGGAGGACCCGTGGTCCAAATGAACGCGCTGCCCTTGGGACCTTGAGAAGCGCTGGAGCGGCAAACGGGCGATCTGTGGCGGGGCGGGGCGCGGCCATCCGGGGCGGGGCGATGGGGTGCGAGATAGCGTCGCCATAAAGCGGCGGCCGCGTCGCACGCCCTGCAGCCCGCGAGAGATGGCTCGAGGGGCGGCGGCCGCGCTGCTGCTGGCGCTGCTGCTGGCGCTGGCGGGCGGCGCCGCGGCGCTGCTGCGCCTGGCGGTGAGTGCGCGAGGCCTTCGCCCAAGGCCCGCAGGGATGGCGTGGTCCGCGCCAGAGGCCCCCCACGTGCAAGGCCTCAAGGGCCGTACCTTTATTAGTGGGGCGATCCGCACTTGGCCTGGCTGCATTGAGACGGGGGAGGGGGCGCCATGCGTGGCATCATCCACGAGGCAGTGGAACACATTGCGATAATTGCGAATTTCTCAATGTCCACAACAAAAACTCCTTTAAACTTCACCCATTTTTACTTTCCCATATACTATACGTACGTAGGTATAGTTTAGGGAAACGTATGTAATGCTGCGCGAAAAAAACGGCGGATTTTCGGCAGAAAAACTCTTATTACAGGGCCCTCGTAACGCAAAAGTGGATAAATCTAGTTGCTGATTTAAGAAAAAAACTCCTGACACGTGTTGCAGCCAGAATACCTATTTTGTGAGTACTCGATACCGAAAAAAAAAAACAATTGAAAGCAAAACGTCCGTCCGTCCGTCCGTCTGTCCGTCTGTCTGTCGGTTAACAACGCTAGCGCCTGAACGGTTCAGCCGATTTTCTCCAAATTTGATACTCCCCAATAGATTTGAATAATCTCGCGGTCCCTTGAATTTGAAACCGATATTTTAATTTTGGAGCCTCTGGGACATTTTCAAAATTTTCAAAAAAATGGCGCCAACAATTTTGGCTAAATTTTGTTGTTCGATAGTCTGTAGGTCATTTAAGAGAATGACATAGGTCTCATGTTAGTTAAAAATTCTGACTTTTCGAAAATGAAAAAAAAATCAAAATTATTTTGGCATCTTCCTACAACTACAATTATGAAGATACATTTTTTTCTTGATGAAATGTGTTCATAGAAAACAGGTCATCAAATATGGTCATTTTCAATTTTTTCAAAAACATAAGTATTTGTTTCGAAAAATTGTGTCAAACATAGACATTTTTTTATTTTTATTTAAACCATTCTTTCTTAAAAATCGCACAACGTTTTTTGATGAAATTGGGACCTGAGATAGCATAAAGGAAGCTTAAGAGAATGGTGCAGGTTTCATATTCGTTAAAATGCCTGATTTTGCAAAACTTTTAAAAAATTAAAACAATTTTGGCGTCTTTCTACAACTACAATTGTGAAGATACGGTTGTTTTTTTAATGAAATATGCTCATCAAAAACAGATCTTCAAATAAGGTCATGTTGAATTTTTTGAAAGTATGAATAGTTTCTCTATAATTTCCGACAAACATAATAGCCTGCTCGGAATTGACTGCGCTTCGTTTTCGTCGTTTTCTTATAACTACAATTTTAAAATTACATTTTTCTCAATTAAATGTACTTTTCAAAACTACATCTTCAAATAAGGTCATACTTAATTTTTTCAAAATAGGGTAGTTTTTTTATAATTTTGTGACAAACATAATAGCCCGCCGTAAATTTACTGCGCTTCGGATAGCTCAATGCGTCGTAAATTAAAATTTGCAATTTTGTATATTATTTCTTAGTTCGTTTCTTACATTCGACGTTTTGTTATACATTTACACATTATATTTTAGAAATTATTTTGAAATATTTGAAATACAAAGTAAAAACACTAACAGCTCTCAGAATAGCGACAATGTAGGTTTTGCAACAATGGAATTCCATTTGCGCTAGCATATATGTGTGACTTACGTGTGACTGTTGTGACCTGATGGAGCTGTATGAAAATGAGTTATAATTGTCTAATTTATGTTGATATTTGCATGAAAATATTTAGTTTTCGCCCCAAATGCTGTACCATTTATAGTGAGTAGAGTATTTGTGCATGGTTTTAGATACTCTTCTCTAATCATGGCCCTGTGGAATGCATTTCTATATTGTCCAGGGTATCAGTCTTCTTTTTCCAACACAGGTGTACAAAACTTTTGTATTCTATTTTTGTGCAGTTGTAGAATTCACATCGTTCTGACAACACTGCGATGGAAACAGTTGTTTGCGTGTTGGTTGAATTGGACGTTTTCAAATAATAGCTCAGATGTTAGTAGCGCATGAAGTGCAATATTTCAGTACTACGTAGCTGTTTCCAATAATACGGGTAAGTGCTGTTGTAGCACCGCTCGTTTGTCGAAGATTTCCTGAAATGGAAAATGGGTGCCTATAGTCCGATTAAAATAAGTTGGTGATTGAGAGTTGTGCTTCTGAAGCTGTAGGTTCATTCAATACGAGTGTATGATTTGGTTACTTTAATACATATTTATTTCACGTGTTTATCTTCGTGTCCCGGGAACAAGTGCTCAGTGGTACGCAAACTGTCAACGTCGCTCCCTTCCATTCGCAGCTGTGAATCGCCAACTTATTTTAATCGAACCATAAGGGCGAGGTTCTGGTCTGCGTTGGCGCACGTGATGCCATATAACCGTGAATGAGTTCTATTTTCTCGCAACACAGGGCCCCTACGCGGTGGAGCTGCGGTCGCTGGACCGCTGCGAGGACCGGGGACTGGACCTGCTGGTGTTCAGCACGCGCCTGCACAAGCAGGCGGCGGCGGAGTACGTGTACTCGGGCCCGTGGCGCTGGCCCTTCGATCTGGACGACGAGCACTGGCATGTGCGGCTGGACGCGGCGCGCTGGGGCACGGCGGGCTGGGGCCGCAACGCGCTCTCCTTCGACTCCAAGGCGCCCTGCAGCGACGCGCTGCGCCTCGTCGGCGACATGTTCCGCGGCATCGCCGCCGCCGCCGGCTTCGCGCCCGCCTGCCCCGTGCCCAAGGTGAGGGCCACTCGGCGCCGGCCACTTTAAAGGCCCATTCACAATGCACGCGTAAACATAAGCGTAACGCACAGACATAAACTTAAAACATACGGAGTGATGGACTGAAGCATTCACAATGGCCAACATAAGCGTAAGCAAAGATTTTTTATTTTCTCTGGGTCATTCTAGTTACTATTGGTTGGATGTGAGAATCTATATTTTATATGTATTGAAATTTTGTTTAAAATATGCATGTTTATATATATATATATATATATATATATATATATATATATATATATATATACACAGGGTGAGTCACGTAACTTTAGCACCTCCTGTAACTTTTGAACGGTTGAAGTTGTTGCAATGCAGTTTTCACGGAAGTGCATGAGGGGAAGGGGCTAATAGATACGTGCATTAATTTCTATTTTATCACTTGTATTTTACGAGATTTTTTAGGTAACTTTGTTTTTTCAAATGGAACTATACATATTTTTTCAGTCCACCATGACGAGCGTAAAAAGACGAATCCAATGATGTGCATATTGTCATATGTTAGATAAGCATTTTTTTGATTAATTTTGATTTTTGCGACTGGGGTTTAACGGACTTTTTGAATAGTCCACCACACAAGGTCATGCAGCGCTCCACCAGCAACGCGCGCCCGAGCAAGGGAAGGGAGATTTGAAGAAACGAAACATATTCCAAATATTCACAAAATCATCGCAGTTTTTTCCTGAACTGTGCTTTCCATCCTTCCGCGTTTTCAGATTTTCGACTTTCTTTGATTGAAGGAATTAAAGGATGGAAAATAAGGATTTGTCATAAGTTTGTATCGTAATAAAATTGTTTATAACTTCAACTCCATTTAATGGGGTGTCATAAGATTCGTATTAATGGGATCTTGAAACAAAGCACAATAAGAATAAATAATTAAAACTTTACAAACAATATTGCGTATTTTGAACAAACAATTTCAATGTTAATAAGAATATAATAATAACTTAGGGATAAAAATAATCTTATTTCAATAAATACTACTTAAGACAAATCCGTATTTTCAATCCCTAAGAAACACAAAATATCTGAAAATGGATCAGGATGGAAAGGAGAGTTCAGGAAAAAATGCAACAGTTTTGTGAATATCTTTCGTATCCTCAAGTACTAAAATCCCTTCCCTTTCCCGACCCCGCGTTTGCTGGGGGAGCGCTGCGTGACCTTGTGTGTCTGACAGTTACAATGAAAATATCCGTTAAACACTAGTCGCAAAAAAAATCACAATTACTCAAAAAAATGCTTATCTAACATATGACAATATTTATATCTTTGGATTCGTCTTTTTACGCTTGTCATGATAGACTTAAAAAATATGTATAGTTCCATTTGAAAAAACAAAGTTACCTCAAATATCTCGTAAAGTACAAGTGATCAATACACAATCAATACACACACCAATTAGCCCCATTCCCTCATTCATTTTCGTGAAAACTGCATTGCAATATCTTCAACCGTTCAAAAGTTACAGGAGGTGCTAAAGTTACAAGACTCACCCTGTGTATATATATATATATATATATATATATATATATATATATATATATATATAAAAACATGTACGTGTGTACTGTGGCACAACAACTCTTTACGAACCAAGGCTTACCAGCGGCGTCTCGGCCTTGCGGCCATGAGTTGGGTTAGGTTAGGTTAGGTATTTTAATTTCAATAAAAAATCAAACTAAATGGTACTACTATGAATATTACAACGAAAATAAACTACAAAAAATCGTACGCTACAAAACAACGCAGAAAACCGTCGAAAATCACCCAAGCAATTTGGAAAACAAGTCTTTTGTTCGATCTATCGACTTCGATACTCGATTTTCAGTTAAACGTGTTGTGATTGGTTCATTTCTTATTTCTGACATAAGGATAAGCACAGAAGCTTGAAGCTTGCAGGCTTTTAAGTTAACGTCTTATGCGTTATGCTTATGCGAATGCATTGTGAATGAGTCCGCTTATAAACGTTGTCCTAACTTTTATGTTAACGCTATGCATATGTTTGTCTGCATTGTGAATGGGCCTTAACCCTCCGGCAGGCGCGTCCCATCGTTTCTCACCAGCAGACGCGAACGGCATTCCGTGCCGCATTTATCAACATCGTTTTCGCGTCAATAGTTATTACATTGTCATTGAATGTGAAGAAAAAATTCTTTATTTACATTTTTATACATTTTGTTTCAAAATAACTAATTAGCCTATGAAATAATAATATTAATTAGAATCTGATCCATCGCTTCCTCCGTGTCTTGGTACGTGTTACATGAAGGGGAATGAATGCGGTGCAAACGTGTCTCCTAACGTTTCTTTGGAAACAACGGATTTAAATTTGAATTACTAATTAGGACTCCAAAATCTGTGTCATAAAGCTCAATAATAAAACAGCAGTAAGAATTCTAATGTATAAAATACGTGAATATTATACTTACATGACAATGCGCATACGGTACGGAGTGCCGCAACCGTTGAAGATTTTGAATAACTAAAGAATAACGGTCGATCGGCTGTGACTAAAATCGTGATTTTAAGTTTCATCCGGTTGAAAATGTAATGAATGAAGAATTACTATGAGCTCAATAGTGCGACGCCAATTATTAACACGAAATCAACAAAAATGTAAGAATGCGGCATTGAGTGCCGCTACGCGCTCGCCGGATGGTTAACTATTCTAGTTCATGCACTAGAACAAATCGTGGATTAAATGCTGCATAAAGAATTATAGTGTTATCTTCTATAGTTTATAATTTATTACGTTTGGCCTGCAAGAATGTGCTGAAAATTCCCAATACGGGAAAATGTATCATGTCCTTCACTTATGAAGGACTTGACAGTTCACACTTGCTTCAAAAAAATTATTTTCTCAAAAAATAAGAAATGTAGAAAGAAATGGTTTCAAGCATTTAAAAGAGAATAAAACCAATCATACGAATCAATAAAAAAGAAACTTTTGAGGTAGGCAGCTACCTTAAACAATACAAAATTGTAGCCGGAATTAAATGCACAGTGCACTTTGAATTTCATTTTCTTAGAATTGCTAAAGTGTGATGCTTCATTTATGACGAAGACCTTTCCACCCTCGAAGTGTCCGAGCTTTTCATGAACTTGAAAAGTTCCACATCGTAAATCCTAGCTCGTGGCAATGTCCTTCGCAGCACCAGTCGTTATATCCGTCCTCGCGATATCACAAGGTGAGCTACTCTTCGCACCGATATCAACGCACTTAACTGCAAGCCTGGCGAGTGATATGTTGTATCGTCTCATATTTCTTCGACTATGTACATTGGAGCGTTCATTAACATATCTGTTCATTCTAGACATGCAAACTCACATTGCGTCAAAGCAATTCTCTGCTGATGTAGTTGTGCAAGTTATTAGAGAGTTTTTGCAAGACGGAACTTCATTGTCGTAGTACGTAAATATTATCGTCAAAAGGAAATAACGTATCTTCAGAAAAATGAGTTATTGCAAGTCGTACAATCGAAAACATACGTTAAACTAGGAACTAATTCGGACCAAGTACCTCCAACAGGATCTAAAAATTTTAATTGAATATCTTTGTATATCTGATTTTATTTTTACTTTTATAAGCATTACAAAACATGTAGTAAAACGTATAATATATGTAATTTGATTGTATCATACGAATATATAATACATGTCTTTATCTCCAAAGAAAACTCTAGCTTCCTAGACAGTCTTAGAATGTAACCCCGCGAGTTTACTCCAACATATTTACGTAGTTCTTTTTAGAAATGGGAAATGTATGGCACTTATAACGCCCTGTGGGTAGATAATTAATTTTTCGTGACAATCAATGTGACCTTAATATATACATAAACCTCAAATCCTAAACAGTTACATTAGTTTATTCCAGCCATACTTGAATTAACATGAGAAAAAATTAATCATTAAGTTCCTGCCAGATTATATTGGTATTATGGATACTCCATTTTTCATTACTTCTATGCTCATTTTGTATTAAATTTGTGTTTAGAGGTAGCGACGAAAAGTACGTAAAGTGTAAGTTATGAACGCATTTGTCGTAGGCGGCAAAACAGCGAGAATGACCGGACCGTGAATCGAAACCACGTCATTTGATGCCGGCGCCATGCGCAGTAAAATTCTCCTCAGAATCATCGTGTTACGTCTTTCAAACCCACGACTTGCAAAAAGTCTCCAATATTTTAGCTTTAAAGGATTGGAAATGTACGACTTCGTGTGATGGAAAGTGAAAATTACTTCACCATTTTGTTTTTGAAAATTTTGTTATATTTGTTCAAGAACGAAATATATAGTTGGAATCGCAATGTTTAATTCAAAACAAATCTGAGTGAAGGATTTCTTTAAGCTTTCTTTTGTTTATTCATATTTATTATTTTTATTTTGTCAATTAGAATTGACCACAATTTACGGTTTTTTATTCAATCTCGGAGGTGTCTTATTAACTTTATTCTTGTATCTCATTTATAATGATTATTTTCTTCGTAGATAAGTAAACTGTTGGCTTCCTCATAGATATTCCTTTTCTAAAAAAAACAATTTTAAATTGTATAATCCAGAAAATTCCACTCTCCAGAACAAGCTCCACGAAATGTTCAAAGATACGGTTTTCCTGCTACGGTGAGGCTAATCAAGTTTAATTTTTTTGATGTTTTTTCCACAACAATCGTTCTTGTTTTGCAGGGCAACTACACCGTTAAGAACTGGGTGGTGAAGTTGCAGTTGCCCTTCCAGCAGCTGCCTTACGGGACCTACTCCATCGACGTCGTCTTCAGTTACAAAGGCGAGCGCGTCGGCTGCATGCGTGTTAAAGCGGAGGTCACGGAGAAGACCAGCAACGGATAGACCTGACCTCACGAGAGCCACATTTGTGCCCTCTAACTGAAGGTTAAGGTCCCTGCTAGTATACAATTTGTAGAAGTGAAATAAATGTGTCTTTGTATCATATATATAATGCTATGCTTCCAATACACATGTATCTTTTCTCTCTCTGTACAAAAGCACACTTATTTAGTACATCAAACTCGCTCTTCATGTAATACCAATACACGTGAATAAAAAAGTGCATCCTTGCACTATTTTGTTCAAACTTTACTGTCTACGACAGAATTTTACTGTTGCATATGTCGCCAGTGGCCGGTGTGGCTGCGTCCACACACTACAAGAACGCTATTCGATGCGTCGAAATGCCTTTATGTGCCACAAGCCGAGAGTTGTGGCAGTTAGCTATGAGATCAGCTACGAGTTCCATTTCCTGTTTTATTAAATGCTATTGTGTAATTTTAACTTGTGAAGTCCTTGTTTTGTTATCATAATCGTAAACCACCAGTTTAACGAGTTCGCATTGCCTAAAGAAAAATACATTATTGCATTACATACAAATCATTACTACATGTAAAATACGGGAACTTATGCGACGTATAGGGGAGAAGTGCAATCTGTGCATATGTTCTTGAGCTCCGTAGTCTCTACCTCCCGCTGTTTTACTATATTTGGAGGTTGAATTGTGAATAAATGTTGACTGATCAAATAATTTATAATAATATTCACAATTAATAAATTCATACATAAATAATAAATACGAATGAAGAAAGATAATGAATTAATTCAGTTCTTTCAAAATACCCCAAAATAATTAACGAGTAATTTTTGGAAAACAAAATAAATTCTCAAAATGACCTTCACGTCATATTAAAGAGTGCAATTAGCACTATCCGTTTCAAAAGTTTGAAGAAACAATTTGGAGCCATTAATGAGAAAATGGCGTTTCTAACAATGCGGAATTTTGAGCTAGTTTTCACAGAAAACGTTTGTTTTCGAGAAACGTTATTTAACATTATTTAAAGAACAAGTACTCATAAATATGATATAAAGAAATTGCCGCTAATGTAAATATTAACGACGTGAGTGACAGGTAAAAAAATTACAAAAATATTTGTAATTTTGAAAAAAAATAATTGAGCAATATGGTGTTTTTGTCATCCCATAGCACTATCCCTACCAAAAGTTTAAAGAAACTAGTGGTGCTACAGATGGCACAGACTTTCCCGTATTAGTTTTCGATTTCCTTTGGCTAGTTATTCGTATTTACCACATTCTCTTGCCAGGTGCCATCTATTGCCGCCCAAAGTACACTTTTTTCAAAATTTTATTATTTTTCCGGATTTCGTATAGTGAAATAGAAATATTATTTTAAGAATATAAAAGAACAGAAAAACCTCGTTCTAAATGGCAAATTTCTTTTGCCATTTAGAACGCCAAATTTGAAGCTGTTTTTATGAAAATGGCGTTTTAGAGCTACTGTAAATGCGAAATTTGAAGCTCTTTTTACAGAAAAAGTTTTGTGATTTGGAAAAACATCATTTATAGACATTTTAAATTCATTAACTCACAAATAAAATAGTGCTTACAAATTGCTGGAAATGTTTATATGAACGGTGTGAGAGATATTTAAAGAAGTTACATTTGTAGAATTTTTGAAAAAACAATCAAATACCCAAAATTAATTTTAGTTCATATTAATGAGTGTTATTAGCACTATACGTTCGAAAAGTTTGGAGAAAAAATTTGTAGCCATTTTTGAAAAAAAGGTGTTTGAGCGTTTCTGAAAATGCAGAATTTTGAGCTAATTTTCACAGAAAACTGTGGAGTTTTCGAGAAACTTTATCTGACAATATTTAAAGCACATGTACTCATTAATATAATAATGTGAACAAATCGCGGCTAATATAAATATTAACGACGCGAGAGTTAAGTCAAAGAAATTAAATTTTTGTAATTTTTGAAAAAACAAAGGAATATTATAGTATGGCGTTTATGTCATCTCGTAGAGTATATTTGGCACTATCCTTACGAAAATTTTAAAAAATTTGCAGCCGGTTTTTTGAGATCTGGTTTTTGTATTTTTTTAAAATTACACATATTGCACTCAATATTGCGTGAAACAATGTGCATGTGCTCAATGCAAGAACTCACTTTGAAACACAAATTGTATATGAACGAAAAATCTCTATCTTCAATTTTGTAGTTGTAGGAAGACGCCGAACAAAATTCAAACTTTTGCAATTTTCGAAAATTCAGAGTTAACCCCGAAAATCGGGCCACCTTAACCTTATTGTAACTTTATACTTACAAGAAATTTAAAAAAAATTGGAGCCTATTTTGAGAAAATTTTGAAAATGTCCGAGAGGCTTCGTGTAAAGTACCCCCAAATTTTATAAAATCGTCTTCAAAATCTCAAAGCTTCGACTCGAGCCAGATCGACAGTTTCTTCAATTTTCTTCTTTTTTTTCCTACGTATGGTGTAGGTGCTAGTAATGTTCACAGACGGTCGGACGGAAGTTTTCCTTTCAAATATTTTTTCGGTATCAAGGACCCAAAAAACAAGGGTTCTGGCTACAACACATGTTAGGGGATTTTTGTAGTGCAGTGGTAAAGTGGTTGGCTGCTGTTCAGAAGCTGTCGGGTTCATATCGTGCGGGGGAACTTCGTCGGCATTTTTGCTAAGTGATAACGTGTCTGTTGGTTGACTTCATATAGAATAATTTCTGGCGTTGAACCTGGTGCCCTGGTGCGCATGGCTAGCATTGAGACCTAACGAAGCGGAGGAATCGGGTTCGAGGCTAGCCTGTGCTCGAGGATTTCCGCCTAGCCCGCCCCCTTCTGCTCTGCTTTGTGAGGCCCCAGTGTGATGCCATGCTCAGGCATTTTGCTGAATTTTGCAAAAACAATCAGCAACAGTTTTTGCAAAATGTCCCCGACGAGAAATAAGCAATAAACTTTATTAAACAGCATAAAACTTGTTATCATTAACAAACGTAAATGGTAATTAAAGCGCCTCTGACTTGGAGATCCTAGGTTCGAGTCCCGACGGTGGCAGTATTTTTGACACTAGGTAAGTCAAATTCAGTCGATGTCTAGAGGCGAATTCTAGCGGCCAGCTGCTCTGATCGGTAGTTTTCCATGGTTTCTCCGATCAACACCATGGAGCAGTACCCTAACAAGTAGATCACGACCGCGTGCTATATTTCCTTCCCCTTCCTTGTCCTATCCTCACCCCTTACATACACACACATACACTAACTTACACAGTACTACAACGCATGCTGGGACACCGTTCGGGAATTTAGATTTCGCCATCCGGTGAGGAAGATCACCACATCCTAAGGAAAACACAATTCTTTTGACACAATAAAGATTCTGCTACGAAATGCAACGTGTTTATTTGCTACAACAGTCACCTTATCAAATCAGTGTAAAAGTGGTGGTATCTGCCCAGTGTTGCGTTTTCGCAACACTAAATTTTTGACCAATAGAAATGGTGGTGACTTGTATATTGTTATCCTACACACTTATAATCATTATAGTATCATGTTCTGTAAATAAGAAATACATTGGCAACAAAAAAAGTTCTAGGCATATATGGGTTAAGTTAAATTACATGATGAATACCAATGCTGAAAGTAGTGAAATATCTAGTATTTATGACAATGTATTACATAAAATAAAAGTCAAAATATAAAAATTTTAGTGCAAGGTGTATAAATTTCCTTCTCAATGTTTTTCCTCTTTTTTATTCAAATTCAAATATATAACGTCTTCTAATGCTCTTCTATAACCATTTTGCCTCCTCCCTACTTCTATTGATCTTCTCCCAACACGTGTAGCTAACCAATTCACTTTATTTCCGAAATGTATGCGCAGGCGCGGATCCAAGGGGGGGTCACGGGGGTCATGACCTCCCCCCCCTAATGATGAACCGTCACAATTTTGTGAGAAACTACCATATCTAAAACAACTCTGAGAAACTAATAACCTTTCCAGTGTCCCTTCAGAATCGGGACTGCCCGAGACATTTTCAGATATTTTCAGACAATTCCAGAAATATCTAAAAATTTAGCAGTGCTGAAACTAAGGAATTTATCTAGAAATTGGAATTTACTTTGAGTAAAAACGTAAGTGTTTTCAAGATGACTTTAAAAATATTTTTAGTACAAAGAAATTAATCTAAACAAGTAACATATCTAAAGTCGGAATCAAATACACTGCGCGTTACTAGTGTTGCCAACATAATGTTACTTTTTCTCACTAACTGAACGAGAGAACTGTGGGAAAAATAGACGTCAATACGTGGACTCAGTTTTAAAGTCAAAACTGTTGTTCAAAGGGAATAGAACTAGCTAAACGTAATAATAATGGTATGTATTTAAAATTGGCATCAATCTTGCTTTCCGGGGTTTGTTAGAATGCAGTATCGGAACATCTATCGAACTAAATGTATATTTAACCAAAAATGCTTAACGTAATCAGTAACGGCGGACCTAATTTGATCATTGAAGTCTGATGCCGGTTCTGGTTTTGTAAGAACGTAAGAAGCCGATTTTAGCACAAGTTTAGGCTATCAACAGGGGTTAGTGGCACAGATTGGTCAAAAAGAATTAGAGTTAGAGAATTTTAGTTTAGCTGATGAGCGTTTAGCTGATTAGCTGATAGTGGATTTAGGACACCTAAAATACAGTGGCGAAGCTGAGTCATGCAATTGAGTACTCTGAAAATCTTATCTTACATATTTTTGTAAATTAGCTCCATTCATCGTTTTTTTATTCAACAAAAACGTCGATAATTTGTTCTTTAAAGCTTTCGTTTCTGCACAGTTAATTTCCCACGGAATCTCTCAGGATTGTCTTAACTCTTTTAAGGTAATAATATTCCTTTCACATAATGCTTTCTATAGAGCAGACCTGCACAACGCCTGCTCCCGCGGGCATTCTGCTCTTGCGAGCCGATCGTCTGCCCGTGGCAGCGCCGAAAGTGCAAGTAGTGGGGAGAAGGAAGCTTTGCGGGGAGGGGAGAAGTCTGACGTAGCACGACGCGGCGCGTAGATTGAATGCCTGGGCGTCTAATAATGATCCATGCTTCAAAATTAAATGCCCATTTGTTTAAATGGATTATGTCTAATATTTCAAATTACCAGGGTCATAATTCACTGTTTACGTTTTGTGCACTACTGTATTGTAGCGGTACGCTATTTTTTACTGCAAATTATTTTCATAAATAAAATGCCGATGCAGAATGCTAGTGCGTGGAGAGAAGCTACCGCGCCCGCGAGCGCGTGACACCCGCTTTCTCCTGTGTTTTATGACGCTAGGGAGCGTGGGAAGACCTTTTTGTTCGGGATCTCGTTGGCCCCGAAACCATTTGAATAAATTTGCGGCGCGTGCCCGTCACGGTTTTTTGGCTGTCACTCGCGCTGGCAAGCCCAAAGCTGTAATTCACTGCAACCTCCGGATACAACGATCATGTCTCACACCCTTCTTGACCTACTTTCTTCGATAAACGAAGAGGGCTTTGGGAATGAGGCAGAGTAAGGAAAATTCCCAGAACCGCCGGAGCTGGTTGGCTAAAAAGAGTTAAGACGCCATCACACTCAACCAATCAGGGGTAGAATTCTGTGGAGAAGGGATGAATTCGAAAATCTTCAAAATTTTGGGGAGGGGGGAAACAGGGGAACTCCACCCAAAGAGAGGTACGAAGAGAGACTTGGTGAGGAGAGACGAGACAGGGAGGTCGAGGTAGCTCGGGCATCGCGTGCTCTGGGGAGCGATTTGGGATTGCCCTGCGCAATCAAATTTTTCGTTGCTTAATCTCGGTAGCTGGGAGAAACTCTTCCTGAGTATCATTTTATGAACTCTGCCACCACTGGCTATTTGACAGATACTCTCCGAGATTTGTGCTAGCATAGAGCTTATTGGAACTCTCAGATCGCGCTGTGTGACATTGTGCGTGAGATACGTGATCGCTCGTGATTTGAGTCAACAAAGCACCGCCGCCGTCGCAGCAGCCGCCGCCGCCGTGCCGTCACCGCCTCGTTGTTGTGGACACCCGCTGGCGAGCGTCCCTTCGGCCTTGGAAAGTCGACCCGCCGCTGATCCAACGAGGGCCGCCGCCGTCGCCGCAACCAGCTGACGCCGGCGCCACTTGACGTCTACTCAGCGCCGTCATTATCAGGCATTGTATTTGGTCAACGACCGTACAAAGACTTTTCCTGTAAATTGCGGTGCCGCGCTGAGGCACGTAATCGCCAGTTCCGAGGGCGAATGATCACTTTCTTCATGTAATTGTTAGTGTAATTTCATTGTGAATTTTTTTTCTCTTCTCTTAGATTTAAGTTTTTTCCTAACTAGAGCTCACTAGGCAGGGCATTTCTTCTCTAATTCCTAATGTAACTTCTCCGGCCTATCATTAGGCGGAAATAAACTTTGTATTTTGTTACCAGTCACTCAAATTGTTATTATCATTATATTTCACCTTGCAGTTCCCTCCATCACCTTCTATTTTCAGAAAGGTAACTAAATTAACTGACTGAGCTAGGCCCGGGCCGCTATCACGGATTTCCGGCGCTCCCACGCCGCCGGGGACCGCGTGATGTGCGTGACTGTATATCCACCTTTGTATCCACCACTGTATGTATTTTCTTTTTTCTATTTTTTTAAGAAAATAACAAGCTCATTGTGACTCTTAAGCATTATTTTAATGCAATAGCTTTAAAATATATGCTTATATAGAAGAAAAAATATTATTTAATTCTATATAACAAAAAATTGCAATTTAATAATTGATTGTTCACCAGGAATGTTAGAATCTCCAAATCATAGAAAAATAAACAAAATAATGAGAGCAATCTCTCACATCAAGATTGACATAAAAATAGAATATGTGGCGATTCCAAGAAGAGTAATGTTTAATAGCACATTTGTGACCATTTCCCCCATTATGAAACTAAATAAAAGAGATCAACGACCAAACTTCTGTGACGATATGTTACGGACAATCATAAGATAATCATGGGTATTGGTTAAATAGAATGCAAAGGGCTTTATATTTTTATACGATGTCGTAAACGACTCTACACTCTCGTCAGAAATTGGAACAGAAAATAATCATGACTTTTTTTAGAACAATATGTTTTTGCTTTGAGAGAACCGTCTTATTCAATTGAACATAGTTAATGAAAAATAGTTTATTACTGTCATCATCAAACAAAAACAATTCAGTATTAAAATTTTGTGTTTAGGACAACACTAAATTTGTGATTATATCGTAGCAAAGCGAATTACATTATAAGCCCTACAAGCAATTATAATATTTGGTGTCGAAATCAAATATGTATAATTCGTTGTAGTTTCATATTTCGCCCTGTCATACACCGAGAACAAACATTTGCAATATAATACAAAAGAATATTACTTGAACTGTAAATGACCGTCATGTTCTTGCCGATTGCTTTTTAAATTTACGCGCTATCTTTCGAATTGCGCATTGTGATTGGTGGTCTCCACTCCTAGATTGGGTCTCATCCCCACCCTTCATCGATTTTCTTATTTGCCCCCGAGTTGCCCGCACGCAGCTCCTGAGGTCAGTGAAAGTGCAAAATGCTGTGCAGGTCTGCTACAGAGGAAAAGTTAGTCTGAGTTGTATCACCAAACCGTCTATTGATATTTTTTTCTAGACCAATTTGTCTAACAAATACTTCAGCAAAAAAAAACTGCAGGCATATATTTTGCATTATTAATGTATACATTTATCATTTCATTTTGAGGCTGCTCACTGCCAAGGAATGGATATTGTTTTATTAGAAAAGAAAACTTTTCTGAACGAAAGGACGCTTTGTAGGTGGAAAACTGCTTTTCGTCAAGAAATTCAATAAAATGAAAGTTTTCGAAATCTTGAAACCTTCAGTCCATCTGAGTCACTATTGTATCAATAATTTTAAAAGATACAATTTTGTTTCTTTAAAATAATTTTCACCCTGAAAGTTCATTCATTTTCATGGCTACTTTGATAAAAATTTCAATATTCTCTTCCTATCTAACACGATATATTACTAAACAGCGATTTTTCTAGGAACGACCCTCAAGGCCACTCAAATCCCATCTTCGGGATAGAATATGTCACGGCATTTCGCGTCTTTCTCAGTCGTTCTGCTAGATTTCGCACGATCGCGACCGTATGAAGCAGTGCTTGCGATTATGCGACTTCTACCGGGAAGACCGAGAAAAGACGCGAAATGCTCTGACATATTCCATCGCGAATATGGGATTTGAGTGGCTTTGAGGGTCGCCCTTAGAAAAATCGCAGTATACGTATTGCTACTATTTCTATCTCTACGGCATATTACTTGACTCGTGATTCCGCATTTCAAGTATCGAAAACTGCATTTCAATATCGTGAAACGTTTAGAAGTTATGTGACACAGTCAGTGGGACGTTGTCTGCAACACCATATCTTTAGCTTTTGAGGCATAGTCAGTGGGACATTGACTGCAACACTATATCTTAGCTTCATTAATAGTTTCGTAAAGAAAAAACGAACAAAAATCACACAAACGGCATAGAAACAACTCTACTTTCTCACAACGTCAGGTGATGAGGTGAATTTGCCTGACCGAGACGTGGGCGTGCATCGCTGTACAAGTCCATGCCTGCCGAGAGCCTAGGCTCCTGCTGGGCTCGCTGCCCAGTCAATGCAAAAGAAAGGAAATAGTGCACGTTCTCTTGTGCGCATGCGCGGCAGAGCCAGCCGGTGTCTATCCACTGGCAGTTCCTCGCTAAGCTACCGGCCCCAAAGAGTATATTTCTGCAGCCCTGCTAATTCCCTCGCCCGTAAACGGGGAAAAAGAGTCCAACACATTTAATTTTCGACGATTCAGTAACAAAAATATTGAAAAATGGCACACAACGGCAGATTTTATTGAAAAATAATTTGAGTAGTATAAGTCTCCCAGATTACCCTTCAGCTTCACCACTGCTAAAAGACCTTATTGAATACTATTTTGCTGTCGCTGAGCCCGAATCCGGTTAGAGAATTTTAGTTCGGCTGATGAGCGAGGATAGAGTCTGACGGCTAAAATATCTTGAATGTTTTGCTGTCGCTGAGTTCGAATCCGGTATCAAAAGTATCTTTTGACAGCTCTCATTCTTGATGAACAGTATTGCAATGATGTTACTTTACTTGGGTTTTAATTATTCAAAGCACCTTGGCTATACAAAAGGAATCATATCAGTTAAGTGCAATATATTAAATGTTGCATTAAATTCAATTTATAACATGTTTGCTTGTCTCGGTGTAGTTGTCCCCGAAATTATAATGAAGTTTACAACATTGTTATAGAAGATTCGCCAATGAAGAAGATTCAAATGTGGTGCAAATTTATAATTATATGAATGATCACTATAAATGAAAAATTTTAAAAAAGAAAAAAATGAAATTAAGAAATATAATTGTAAGATAAAATAAAAGTATAATTTGGTTTATTTATTTATTATATTCATGTATTTTTTAATTGTAATGAAATGAACCAACAACGTCTCGTCATAGACTCTTACGAGATCGTTGGCATCATTCATCTAAGATGGTTATAATCGTGACCCGTTCCGAATTTATATTAAAATTTTGGGCGCCAGGAACAGGTTACGTTAATTAAAAATGACCAATGCTTCCACAGCTAATTTCAACAAATTTATAAATGTCCGGCTAGCTGGGTCAATTGGTCCTGTTATGGATAATCGCTATCGCCTAGATAGCCGATTACTTGATCTGCCAACTGTACAGTATGGCGAGGAATCTGAAAGGGAATAATTATCTATTTCTAACTATTTAACAATTTTGATTGACTAAATGAAAATCTTTCATTTCAAAAGAAAAAAAATTCAACAATTTATTTAACAATATTTACAATTGTTTAGTCCTTAGGTCATGACCTCGTTTTAAGATATATATCTTTTGTACTGCAGTAATGATTTACCGTCTTGGTCGCCGACGCCCCGCAGTCTCTTCTCACTTGAATGTAGGCGATCCCAAGTTCCGCTTCTCTCTTCTAATCTTGCGACGTTGCCGACGCGTCCAGCCCTCACTGACTAGAATATCTGCCGGTTCTTAACTGGTATTCAGAGTTCCTAGTCTTCCCCAATTAGTGATAAAATATTCCAAAACCGCAACATAAGTCCAAAGCCGCAAAGCCGCATAAGTCCAAAACCGCAACATAAGAAAAAACTTTCAAAGTCCTAATCGAACTTCCCGTTGTACATCAACTTCCAGAGTCCGAAAAACTATTGAGTCTCACTCGAAGCTTACAAGTCCTACTTCACTAATGTTGATCTCGCGAGCGATCTTTACTATTAGACGACCACTATCAGAATGTCCAGTTCTCCCTGTTCTTTCGCCCTCAACGCTTCGGTATCCGTCCCTCGTTCCTCTTTTTTAAAACAAAACTACAAAATTTGACAGTCTATTCTCCCTTAGCCAATCCATTCATCTCTTATCAAACCAAGTAGCCACGCCCGCGACAGTCATTCCTTTTCAGACCAATCACACATTATTTTATTTGTCTATCTAGCCAGCGCCCCCATCTCTTCAAGGCCTGAATGCAGTTTGTTGACCTTGCCAACCACTGCGCCGGCGTTGCTAAGGCTGTATATCGCCATTTGCATACCCTTTTGTTCACCCCAATTACAACCAATATTATTAACAAAATATTATATATTTTGGTATATCACAGTAATAATTTATTAAAAACACATTTTTTTCATTACACACATTTACATGTTTCTCTCATATAAGTTTCTTCACAAATTGTTTCATATTGCATTAAATGAAAGTTATTTTTGCTAATTTGAAAGTTATTATTGATAACTTTATAAATTTTCATTTTTTAAACAAATGTACCGAATAAAATTGACCTATTTTTGTACATGTTTTGACATGTTTTGTAGGAAAGAATTCGAAATTTGCAACAAAAATTGGGGGTTACCGTTTAAAATTCCAAAGTTATACCCGCCACTCCCCCAGGGGATAGAGGTGAGGAGCGTAACAATAGTAAGCTCACATGTGATTATTGGTGTATTGAATTTCTAAATATTTTAATAGTAATTCTAAATATATTGAATGATAAAGTCAATCTGATATATGTATAACATATGTCAAAAATATGTTATTACTATCTGTACCCTCCCTGCTTTCCGAAATAAATGCACTTGAGCCTTAATGTGACCCCTCCCAAAAGAGTAGTCTGGATCCGCGCCTGTGTATGCGCTACATTTATGGGTTAAACGACCTCAGTTGTTGACTAGCTCTGAATTACTACCAATCAATCAAATCTCAAAATTTGACTCCGAATTGCAGAACCAAAGCGAAGTGGTTTGCCCTTGATGTGTTTCAAACCATATCGTTCATAGTGATCATAGCTCCATCGCAAAAAGGCTCTTTCTCCTACATAGTATGCTACAAAAAATGAATCGCAAAGTAATTTTTTGGAGTAGCATATATTACACTTAGCCTTACTATAAATTCTAATTGATAATCTGAAAAAATGGACTGAAGATCTCCAGTGGAGTTTGAGGGTACTCAATAAACATTGGTCTCAACATTATTGACTCATTTTCATTAGCTTTGTTCATTTCATTTATATTTGCAAGATCATCTTTCTTCCATTTTCTACAACCATAATCATTGATTTGTTTTTTTCCCTTCATTTTCATTTTGTGACAAGCTGATGCACCGATGACTTGAAATCAATTCGCAAACTGATATTGCTATATATTTACTATTCTTTATCATCAGCTCCCCTCTGCAATTAGTTGTTTACCTGTCAAATTGTTGTGTCTATCCTAATGTCCTAAGCTCTATCCTTATGTTAGGAGGAGCAAAAAATACAACAAAGTTATCAGAATTTTCATATACCTTCAAATTCTCTTCCAGAATATCTCAAAATTTCCTCAGTAGTAAGTTTCTTGGGGAAAAAAACAGAAGTTGCTAAAGGTAACAGTGTCATATATGCCCAGTGTTGCGTTTTCACAACATTCATGAGGCAAGACCAATGATTTCTGTATAACACTAAATATTTGACCAATAGAAATGCTGGTGACTTGTATATTGTTATCCTATGCATTCATAATCATTTTAGTATCGTGTTCTGTAAATTTGAAATATATTGGCAACAAAAAAGTTCTGGGCATATGTGGGTTAAGCAACGGGTGTTAAAATGTTCAAGAGTCCATTAAATATATTTTAGCGGACTTTCGGGTTTAAATTTTACCGGTGCTCGTAAATCTTTGGATAAACGTTGTTGACACAAAACAGAGCTTTGGGGAAAAAATGTAAAACAAATTTATTTTCAGAATTGGTTTGTCAGGCAAGACTATTAAAGATACAATTTTTAAACTTACCACTGAATGTAATACCATTTGAATCCATGACATTTATATTCTTTGTATTGCAAGAAATCAATTCTGAAATTTTTGTCCATTTTGCTCCCTTGTCCCTTGTGTCTCCCTAGTTGTCCCGTTTGTCCTCTTGCCCAGTTTTGTCCCCATTGTCCCTTGGTCTCATTTTGCTGATTTGTCTTTTATCTCAATGTCCCTTTGCCGCTTATTCCCATTTTGTCCCATTGTCCCCAATGTCTCATTTGTCCCTTTTGCCCCGTTGTCCTTACAAATAATGCCAATTTTTAAGGAAAGGAAGTTTCGATGCAAAAATTTAAAATTACCAGTGTGTTTTGTTTTGAATGAGTATATTTGTAAACCAATTAGAATGTATAAAAAGAGATTTAATAATTAATGAAAAATTGATTAATAGTTGTAGATTTGAGAGATTGCAACCAAACGTATATATTTTAAAAACTGGCAAAGGAGAAGGGAATGTGGCTTTTGTGCAACAAGAATATTATGCTTCAACAAAGGTTGATGAGCACTTGAAGGGTTGTAACAATTACAAAATAATAAGTAAAGCCAAAACTAATAAAAAAACTAAAAATTTAGAAATAATTATTAAGAGATGGAAAGACAATATATAGATGAAAGGACATCTAAGATCGTGTATCCTACAAGTGACAATGTAGTGAGAGCATATGGACTTACTAAAATGTGTAAAGGAGATTACCTTAATGACACTTGGTCGCCCACGCGGTACGCCCCCCGACAGAAATTTCCTTTGGGCCTTCTTTTGATTCGACGCCTTTTCCAGCTGCTTGTATACAATTTGGTAAGAGGTGACGCTTCGTACTGGGGAATGATTACGGCTTTCTGTTTTCGAACATCCAGGCAAATGCTTACTTTCCCATTCTTCTTAATAACCACAACTAGCGGACTCACGTATGGAGTTATTGACCTCTTGATAACTCCCTTTTCTTCCATTTCTCTAATCAATTCTCGCACCTGCGTCCTGTACGCTTGGGGTATGGGGTATTGCTTCGTTGAAAACGGGGTATCATCTTTCACTTCCAAAGCGAATCTATAGCCCTTCACCGGCTCCAGCGATTCTTGAAATATTTCGACGTATGTCAACAGTAGTTGGCGCACCTTCTCTGGACAGTCCTCTTGGGCGACGACACCTTCTACGGCCGTGTCCACGTTCTGGAGAACCTCTTCCATATAGGTCAGCACTTCGTCTCCGCCTATTGCCGCCGTATCATGTTCAGCGACCACTGAGCCACCCCCAATACAACCTTGTGATCGTAGCGTCACTTTCCGAGTACCTACGTCAACAACGGCTTGGTAAGCCCTCAGTGCGTCCATCCCGATGATTACATCACGCACAAGTCCACGGACGACTATCGCTGCCCCTTCCACGGTCATTCCTCCCACGCAGAGTTCCACCCATATCTGCTTTCCGGTGGTACACGCCGCCTTCTGGTTCGCCATCACAACCCTCAGCTTCCTCGTCGGTAGCTCAACTAGCTCCTGCCCATCTCGTCTAATTTTCTCACAAAATTCCTCCGATACCGCACTGATACTACTTCCCGTGTCAATCAATGCCTCTACCTCCCTACCGTAACAGGTGCCTCTCAAAACCAAACACTTACTGGGTTTCGCGCCCTCGTTGTTCTCTTCTTCGCGCAACAAGTCCTCGCCTGATACCATAACTATTGCCGTCGCTATCACCGTAACTACTCCCTCTGTACATTCGTTTAAGCCTCCGTGGCCTTTTCAGACTTAAACGCGATCAGTTTTCCTGGCGTCGTTCGTACGACCAAGGAAGGGACCCAATCTCTTCTCCCAAATTCGATGGCTTCGCCTCATGGTGAGGCGGTTCCGTTCCCGAATGTTCAGCATTGCTTTGCTTCGGTTTCGGCTGCTGAGGTTGCCCACCCTGCGGCTTCTCTGTCTTGACGATCCTATCGCCTGTGCGCACCCCCATCGCGCATAGATTCTCCTACTTCGGTTTCGTTGAAAACTTGTTATAACCGCCTGCCCCTTGGTTCTGCGGTCTGTGCTCACCACCGTCCTGCTCATTCCTATCATTAATCTGATCGAAGCGACTGACGCGTTCGATCAAGTCGTCGATCGTTTCCGGCATGTTGTTCCACAACAGGTTTCGTATCTGGTTTGGCATTTGTCTAATCAAAATGCGAATCACTTCAGCGGGATTAAAGTCTTCACTACACACTTTAAAAGCGCTTACTTTTCGAGTCACGAAATCACACATTGCTTTCTGTGCCCCCCTTCTTGTACCTTTCTGACACTAAGCGGTATTTTAATTCGAACCTATGGTGCTGGTTCCAATACCGGTCTAAAAACTTGGACTTCCATTCTCCATATGATCGAGGCGTGGGCGTAAGAGCCTGCCACCAATACTGCGCCTTCGAGCTAAGCACCTCTTCCACAAAACATAGCTTCATCGCCTCGGGAATCCCATTCACTAGAAAATAGTTCTCGAGTGCAGTCAAGAATGAGTAGGGCTGCTCTTTACTCTCCCTATGAAACCTGAGGTAATTGGGTAATGTTGTGTGGCCCATCACCACACCTGACATACCCGTCCGCTGCGCCGCCTGCACGCCACCTTCTAACTCAGCGATTCTGTTCAATAAAGCCTCATCCGCTTCTCTGAATTTCCCGGTTTCATGTACTTTTAATTGATCGATTTCCGTCAGTACGGTTGACCTAATATTTGTAGTAATGCCGCTGACTGAGCTTTCGATCTTCTCTATACGCACGTCTTGCCGCAGAGATGTCTCCTTCACGCCTTGAACGTCGTGACTAATACTGTCTAGCTGCTCGCGCTGCTGTTGTGCGGCCTGACGCAATGTTGAAACCGACGACCTGACTTCTCTGACGTCGGCGCCTAATTGCTGGTTTATAACGTCCTGAACGGCGAAGCGAGTTTCCATTTTCTCCTCCAAAATACGGGTCTCGCCCTCAGCCTTCTTAAACCGCTCCAGGGTTTCAGCTTTGAATGCCTCGACACCCTCCCTTATGCTGGCCACAGCGTCGCGTAGCTCGCCCTCTATCTTATCCAGTTTCCCTGTCAAGCTGCTACGTAATTCGGCATTGCTTTCCGCCATTCTGTTTTGCAAAGCTGCGCTGTTCTGTTCTATTTTATTCTGCAACGCCGCGCTGTTCTGTTCTAATTTGTTCTGTAAGTTCGCGCTATTCTGTTCTAATTTCTGCAAAGCCGCGCTATTCAGTTCTAATTTGCTCTGCAAATTAACGTTGTTTTCCTCTATCTTGTTTCGCAGCATAGTATTACTTTGCTGTAAGAATTCTAAAATCATCGCCAAGCTTGGCTCCGATTTGCTGCCTGCCTCTACCGGAGTTTCGACTGCGATCGGCTGTCCCACTATTTCCTCCGTTGCAGTAATCGCAACATTTTCCTCCCCTTCCACTTCAGATTCATCCGAATTCACTTGCTCCTCGTCCCCGTCTCGAGCAAAAATTGTTTCGAATTCCGTTTCCTCCCTAACACCTAGCGTTTTCTTACTACGCGTTTCCATGGCTACCAAATTCCTTTATTTTGAAAATTTAATTTTTCCTCACACTGAGTGCTGCAATATTAAACGCAGTTTAATGCCACGCCTCACGTTATGGGCGCCAGTGCAACCGTATTCTCCTTTTTAATATCAAATGCAACCGAATATATTACTATCCCCTCCTCTTTTCAATTAATCAATATTATTATTATATGACGACGTTGCATAAATTTATGTCGAATCGTAGGTCGTGGTCGGCCCCGTACGGGAAATACCTGTAAACAGCATTCAATATTGCAACGTACACAGGACTGCTAAATACTGAAATGAGAACATTATTTTTCAAAAAAAAAGAAAGAAAGAACTTTAATCCTTTTCTCTCTTGTTATTCTCTCAACAACAATGTAACAATACGTGAAATATAAATTCACTCGAGCTTGGCAACATTGTTATAGCTCAAATACCCTTACATGAAATTAATATTAATCAGCTGATTCCAAATTACTGTATGTTCAGGAATTCCTTTTACCCCCCAAAAAACAATGTCATTAACAAATTTTTCTCGTACGTACGTATTTGCAAATGTAACAATGAAAAAAAATGAAAAACAAGACTATATTTTACATTGCTAGTTAACAACAATTGCGTGTGTTCTGTTCTTTAAAATTTCGATATTTCCACCGATTTTGTCGGAGTTTATTTAATTTACTTGAATGTGCGCAAAACGAATATCTGATTTAATAATTACGCCGCGATTGCGACACTTTCCTGTTGTGCGTTCGTCGAGACAGCGCCGTCGCCAGTTCGGTCGTCCTGCGCGTGCCCACGTACACGCGCCGACGTACTCGCACGCTCCAATCTTGCGTATGCTGGTTTCTTCAAAAAATTCCCCGGGAATTCCAGAAATTGCCCGATCACGTCGAAGCACAAAGTCACAAAATAAATAAACAACTTCTTCTCTCTTCCAATACGCTCACTGCATCAAGAGATGTTCGCGCTATCCGTTCACATGTCCATTGCACGGTACCGATTCGCCGCCAAAATGTCTAAGTCCAAATCTTTTAAAAAAAATCTCGAGTTCGTCCAACGTGGACACGATGTTTCTCTCACCACTGACTAGGCAGAACTCTTCTTAAAATCATGTCGATTTAACATGTTACCTCGCAAGAGAAAAAATGCCGGCGAACTCCATTCTTGCCTTTTCATTGTTGTTTTCTTAATTTTTCTAAAATGTCCAATATCATTTATCTTGACATGCTTGTGCGTTTATTTACTAATGCATTTTCCCAATGTTAAGGTTTTCTTGCCCAAACAGATATTTTCGATCTTTTTTACGTCGAAAATACGAAATTTCTCCGTCGACATTACACACCAATTCGTCGCTTGTTTTTGGTATTATTAATTCGTAATATTTCTTTATTTCAGAAATTCAATGTTCTATAAACCCTTTGGATCAGCTATAATTTTTTCATTAAATTTATACAACGACGATTCACACGCCTCTCGTTGCCTAATTAAAATTTCTTCGTAAAATTTTGATATTTTAAGTTATTATATCTGACACGTCACTGAGGCTTTTTCTCTAAAATTTTATATTCTAATTTTAAATGAACCCGTCGTCCGATCGTGTTCAAACAAAGACCACAATGTTTGTTTATTTATTTTCCAGCTAACTGTACGGTCAGATTTCTTTCCAAAACTACCGAATCCATTGTGTTTTCCAAAACTGTCGAAATATACTTTCCGCGGCACGCTGTTCTTCTGTCTCGCTAGTATCGATTCATGTACACGTTGTTTTTTATTGACTATAGTTTAATAAATATTTATTCCTTGTCCACAATTGTTTTTGGGGAATGTATCATAAATGAAACCATTACACCATGCACTGGTTGATTCTATAACAGATTCTCCAGCATACCAAACTTCTTAAGCAAATTATTCAAACCTGTATTTTTAGATAGTGAATATGAATATTGTGTGAAAAATTGTTACAATTTGATAGAAGAATTGAAATATACCTATTCCCGCTACACATATTTTAATTTTTGTGGATGATGTGGCAGTAATCACATTTATACTACATTATTTAATTTTTCAAAGAAAATCAATTTTATTGAATGAAGATAACCTAGAGATTAGTACATCGAAAAAAGAGAATAATCTTTACTACTAGGTATTTGTTCAAATAAAATTATTTTTGTTGATATTTGGTATCTTTTTTTTAATTTGTTTATTTTAAGTCGCATCAACTGCTATGGTTATTAGCGACTACCAATTTCCTACCTGGTATCTTTGGATTACATACAATTATATGTTAAAACAGAACACAGACGAAAATGTGTTATTCAAAAACCCATTTTATAACCACAGTTGTAACAAAAATCTTATAATGGAATATAAATATATGTGTTTTTATCAATCAATAAAATAAAACAAAGTGATTTAATATTACTTTTAAATTCAACAATAAAACTACAATTGAGAGGCATTCCTATTTGAGGATGTCTCAGTAGCGTGTTTTCAGAGATTATTATAGAATTGTTGGAAAATGTGGTTTTCGAGAAGTAGGGGAATATGTGGCAAAGTGGAACTGTTGAGCTTGTAGCAATAATACATTGTACATTTTGTTTTAAAAAATATTGATACACACTCAGGGGTGGGATTTCGGATCTTTTATTGGGGGGGCAAATTTGGGCGCTATTATAAATATCAAAATATTCGTTTACATGCTTTAAGTTAATTAATTGTGCTGCAATTATACACATTGCTTTCAATTTTGTTAATTATAATTGAATGTTATTAATTATATTAGTTGCACACAGCGGTGAGATTCCGCATTGTTACTTGAACGGTCCGAACTGTTAATTCAACGATACATTTTTACTTTCCCGTATACGTACGTATACACGGAGTGATATATGTAGTATAGGGAAAGTTATGTAATGCTGCGCGAAAAAATGGCCAATTTTCGGCGGAAAAAAATTAATTGCCGGGCCGTGAAAAGGAACTAGTGGTGCTACAGAACTGCACAGACTTTCCCGTATAAGTTTTCTATTTCCTTGGGTCGTCGCTAGCTATTCGGATTTGCCACATACTCTTTCTTGCCAGCTACCATCTATCACCGCCAAAAGTACATTTTTTTTGGATTTTCTTAATTTTTTCGGTTTCCTATTGGTAGGACGAAAATATTAATTTTAGAATATTAAAGAACACAAAAACCTAGTCATAAATAGCAATTTTCTTTTAAAAATTATGTGCCGTTTAAGAGAAAATGGCGTTTTAGCGCTACTAAAATTGCGAAATTTGAAGCTCATTTTTGCAGACAATTTTTGAGTTTTCAAAATACTTTATTTGAAGTTATTTGAAGCACTTACACTCATAAATATAATAATGTTTACAAATTGCTGGTAATGTGCATATTAAAGATGTGAGAGATATTTCAAAAAAATTACAAATATGTAATTTTTGAAAAAACAAAAAGCGTTTCTGAAAATGCGAAATTTTGAGCCACTTTCACAGAAAACGGTTGTGTTTTCGAGAAACTTTACTTGACTTTATTTAAAGCACATGTACTCGTAAATATAATAATGTGAAAAAATCGCCGCTAATGTAAATATTATCGACGCGAGAAACATGTCAAAAAAATTACATTTTTGTAAATTTTGGAAAAACCAACCTATAGAGCAATATAGCTTTTATGTCATATGATAGAGTATATTTACCACTATCCCTACCAAAAGTTAAAACAAAAAAAAATTGGAGCCGTTTTTGAGAAAATCTTGTTTTTGTAATTTTTTAAAAGTGCACATATTGCAGGCACGAAATTAATTGCACGAAAACTACTAAAATTTTGGAAAACATTTACATGACCTTTATGAAAGAACTCAATATGCAGAACAAATTTTATTTGAAGAAAAATCTCTATCTTCAATTTTATAGTTGGAGAAAGTCGCCGAAATCAATTCAAGCTTTCACAATTTTCGAAAATTCAGAGTTATTCGTGAGAATCGGACCTATGTCATGTTAATTAGTGTATTTTACTCTATTTATACAACAAATTTAAAGAAAAAAATTGGAGCCCTTTTTGAGTAAATTTTGAAAATCCCTGGGGGCTTCATATAAAGTACCTCCAAATTTTGAAGAACCGTTTTCAAAATCTCGAAGCTTCGACTAGAATCAGATCGACCGGGGAATATCAATTTTGGAAGAAATCGTACGTATGGTTTAGGCGCTAGCAGTGTTCACAGACGGAGTGACGGACGGAGTACAAAATTATTTATTGTGGTACAAAATATGTGGACAAATAGAAGATAATATTTGGCTAGTTGGATTTGAATTTGTGACTAGTGTGGGTGGCTTGGCAGGCACTTTTGTTTCATGCCACACGCAATTTTTTTCTGTTTTTCGATTGAATTATCTCCGTTGGGGGACCAGATAAATTTTTGAAACAAATACTCCTGAAAGGTCACTATAGTAGCAAACCGCTATATACATTTCAACTTCGAAGTGTGACTCCAAGGGGATTTAAAAAATTCGTCAATATGTGCAAAAAGTGTATCTTTTGCAACCGTTTTTTAATTGGTTATAGGTGAGTACAAAATTTTTAATTGTGGTACAAAATTAGTACATAATTAGTAGACAACAATGGGTTAGGTGATTTTGAATTTCTGAAAAGTGGGGGTGGTAGGTTGACGTCAAGCTAGCACCCCCACTTTTGAATGTCGTTTTTTATTGGTTTATAGTTGAGTACAATTTTTTTTATTTTGGTACAAAATTAGTACATAGTTAATTCAAAATTATAGGCTAGTTAATTTTGAATTTCTGACTAGTGGGGGTTGCAGCTTGACGGAGGTCCAGCTCTTGCCGAGTCGGCAATGCCGACGGCCCTTTGCTCTCGACTCGTCTTTTTGATGAACCCTGATTTACAGTGCACTACAAAAGGCGTTTAATAAAAGTAAATATATTCCATTTTAATAAACGAAAATATATTAAGCGAGAGAACAAATGGCCATCTTACAAGACGCCGTACTATTCAGCCCATTCACTAAGTTCATGTGCACGAATAAAGTTACAGGAAGTAAATCGATTCAAGCGAAAACAATGTTATCAGAATATTATCGGAAATATTATGTTGCTATTGTCTTGGCCCATTTCACGTTTTTTTCGAAAGAGAAATACACAAAAATAACTGACTTCGACCCACTTCTAGACAAAAACCTGTAATATACACCGGTAGTTCTTAGCGATCTCGCACCGAAGGATCGCGGGTTCGACTCCCGCCTTGGGCATGGTTGCATTTCTATTCGTCCTTTCATCCCCATCATCACCATATCATTTCATCTTCACAGTTACCATAACGTCACAGTAAACAAATAACAAAAAACAGACATGCAATTCCACGAAATCCTGCGGTCTAGTTATTAGAATCGAATAAAGATACATAATTATTAATGTCAAATTTTGTGTGACGGTACACTTAAACTTTACACATATTTTTTGACAAAACATATGTAAAAATTTTGCTTTCACTATTTTCTCCTTGTTTCTGAATAAAATAATTACATGAATGTAGCAATTTTTCACATGTTAAGTATGAAATTGAATATTGAAATTAAATTATTTGAGGAAAGTGACGATCAAATAATTTTCTTTACAAATAATGATCAGTGTTAAGTATTAGAATTAAATGATTGAAGTATTTGAATTGTAATTAAAATTTACAGTTTTAATGACAAACAAATTGCGTGCATTGAAGTACATAAATATTAGCTACGCAATGTTAAATTGACGAGATAAAAACATTCGACATTCTGGAAAGTGGACATAACTGTCTGTTTGCCGAATTTTACCATGCACGAACTTTAATGATTCACAGCAATAACAAACCTTTTTTAAATTATCGTAGTAAAAGTTGCTCTGTTGTCCAAAAAAGAACCAAAAAACTTTTTTGTTATAAAAACCTTTTTGTTATAATAATACAACCGACATTAGATTAAAACAACAGATTCCTATTTATAACAGAGAAAGGAAGTTATTATCAGTGGCCTAGCGTGATCATTCTTCCTGGGTAGGCTGCAAAGCAGATTAACGTATTATTTGACACTCCTCTGTCGTCATTAACAAAGAGATGTTATTCTCTCGATTACCCGGGGATACTAGAATAACGTGAGTCAATGGCCACCGAAGTTTGCTATTTTGCTATAACGTCTAGGAGAACAAAGTATCTATGAGATTGTCGTCTGGTAAAGTCACATTTCCTTCAGTAAACAATAACACGTATTATTCATCAGCTATTGATTAAAATGCTAATTTGAACTAAACGCGATGAACTAACATTAATTTCTCACTTGTCAGATACAAGAGCTGAAATCTTCTTACTTTCTTGATCTGGCTCGTTTCACTATAATAAAAGCTCGTGCGTTCGCCAGTACTCCTAGAACTCAACTGAGCTCTTATTCTTATGACGTCGCAGAGATGTCATCGTCACCTATACCGAAAGCTCTCTGACTGAGGACTAGGACAGTGGTCCGCATTCATGTTGGACAAATATTTATTTCACAGTCCGCAAAAACAATTTAAAAATGAGAGAACCAAATGGGTGGACAACAGGCTTATTATAATTAACGACTAATTTATTTTGCACTCTTTTGTCCCTGTCACTCACGGCTGTCGTTAAGACATTTTTAATTTTATTATTAATAATAGAGTATTTATTTTGGTCTATAAGAAAAATCCTAAGAATCAACTTTCCACGCCATTTACAAGACATTTCTCATCACAAGTGTGAATTAAACGAATTACGTGTGAATAGTACCGATTATAATGAATCGTACCGCAAGCCGCCCACTGTTTCCTGACACCTCTTTCAGCGCCTGTGAGGTTGGTCATTCCGATAAGCTGGGCTGATTTATGTG
Organism: Acheta domesticus; assembly: GCA_031308135.1. Taxonomy (NCBI): domain Eukaryota; kingdom Metazoa; phylum Arthropoda; class Insecta; order Orthoptera; family Gryllidae; genus Acheta; species Acheta domesticus. The sequence goes on along the minus strand of JAHLJT010002406.1, from coordinate 29,041,342 downwards.
GTGTGTGTGTGAGAGCTGCGTCAAGCTGGAACAGCCATGTCAGCTCACCGGAATGAAACATGTCTAATGATTTATTGCTTATTAATTGCCAATTAATTGCCACATTTTCGAATTAATTGCCACGTATCTTCAGGGCGAAAACGGGTGTGAGCTGGCTTGACGAGAATGTTTCAGTTTTTAACAATTTTTTCTCATAAACAGCAACGGCAATTAACTTGTGTTTATTATAAAAAATTGGTATATAATGTGTATTAATTATGTTCTTGGTTTGGTTCGAGTGTGCTCGTTGGTTCTCTCTACAAACGTATTTGAATTTCTGGCATAGTTGAATATGTTTCAGTTCTTAACAATTATTTTTCCGTAAATGGCAACGGCAAATAAATTGTGTTAAATAAACAATTAGTGTACAATGTGTATTAATCATGTTCTTGGTTTGGTTCGAGTGTGCTCGTTGGTTCTCTCTACAAACGAATTTGAATATCTGGCATGGTTGAATATGATCCAGTTGTTAACAATTATTTTTTCATAAACGACAATGGCAATTAATTCGTGTTTGTGGTATACAATTAGTGAACAATGTGTATTAATCATGTTCTTGGTTTGATTCGAGTGTGCTCGTTGGTTCTCTCTACAAACGAATTTGAATATCTGGCATGGTTGAATATGTTTCAGTTTTTAACAATTATTTTTCCATAAATCGCAATGGCAATTAATTCGTGTTTGGGGTAAAAAATTAGTATATAATGTGTATTAATTATGTTCTTGGTTTGGTTCGAATGTGCTCGTTGGTTCTCTCTACAAACGTATTTGAATTTCTGGCATGGTTGAATATGTTTCAGTTTTTAACAATTATTTTTCCATAAATCGCAATGGCAATTAATTCGTGTTTGGGGTAAAAAATTAGTATATAATGTGTATTAATTATGTTCTTGGTTTGGTTCGAGTGTGCTCGTTGGTTCTCTCTACAAATGTATTTGAATTTCTCGCATGGTTGAATATGTTTCAGTTTTTAACAATTATTTTTCCGTAAACGGCAACGGCAAATATTTTGTGTTTGTGATAAACAATTAGTGTACAATGTGTATTAATCATGTTCTTGGTTTGGTTCGAGTGTGCTCGTTGGTTCTCTCTACAAACGAATTTGAATATCTGGCATGGTTGAATATGATCCAGTTGTTAACAATTATTTTTCCATAAACGACAATGGCAATTAATTCGTGTTTGTGGTGAACAATTAGTATATAATATATATTAATTATGTTCTTGGATTGGTTCGAGAAATTAAGAGAGCTGAAACAGGTTCATATGGTAATCTTTATTTAAAATGCACAATATTTACTTACTGTAGATTTTACTGATTTAAAATGCATTTTATTTCAAATTGTAAGCCCTAATATATACAAATTATCAATGTATTGTTTTTATTGGCGAGTGTGTTGTGTTTTATTGTTATTGTTAATATTATTATTATTTTTATTAGACCGCGGAACTTTGTGCAATTGCAAATGTTTTGACTGTGTATATCGAAAGGAAATATATATAACTTTATCAATCACCGAAAATAAAACAAATCTACCCTATTTTTATTTTGCATGTGTGCAATTTTTTAATTTAAATGCGTATTTTAATGTATGCGCTATATTTCAGTGCATGTATTCCAGGTTTTTGTGGAGAGGAGGATCGAGGTCAGATCTTTTCGGTTATTTCTCTTTCAACTTAGAAGTGGCTTTCTTCTGACAACGCGGCTAGGGAAATTGAACTTCCTTAGTAACCTTCGCACGGTTTCGGGATTTAGTTTCTTGCCAATTCCAATTTATAACTGTGGAGTAACGTTTGGTGCATTAATACGAGGGTCCTTCTTTATTATTTTCACAACAAGATTCTCTTCTGGATAAGAAAGTCTTCGGACGTTCTCCTCCGGGTTGCACTTCAATCGCCTATTCATGGTGACCATGGTTTGTTTTATTTTTGGTGATAGGTAAAGTTATATACATTTCCTTTCGATATGCACAGTCAGTAAAAATATGCAATTGCATGACATTACGCGGTATAATAATAATAATAATAATAATAATAATAATAATAATAATAATAATGATAATAATAATAATAATAATAGAAGAAGAAGAAGAAAATAATTCATAAGAATAAAACACAACACACTTGCCAATAAAAACACTAAATTAATAATTTGTACATATTAGGTCTTATAATTTGAAATAAAATGCATTTTAAATCAGTAAAATCTATAGTAAGTAAATATTGTGCATTTAAATAAAGATAACCATATGAACCCATTGCAGTCCCATTTTTAAACTTGCACCATCTGTTTAGAAATATACAAGGATTATTATTGAATTTTTTCAATTTTTTTGAAGATGAGCATTTTGAAAAAACTCAAAATCAAAATTGTAAATTCAAATTTGAAAACTTTTGTGAACGCAACCCCTATTGAGTTGTATATCATATAAAAGGCCATAAAGAAAGCTGAAAAAATGACACCTGTTTCAGCTCTCTATCTTAATTTGGTAAGGTTCTACATCAATTTAAAAATTTACGGGAAGCCAATTTTGCAAAATTTTACATGGCTGTATTTCAGAAACGGGTGGAAATATTTTACTCAAAATTTGTAGTTTTCTTATTCTCCGTTCATACTACCTATGTGTCAAATTTCATCTGAATCTAAAATGGTGAGGTAAAATTTTAATGAAAACTGTGTTGATTTAATATGGAATGACCCATGTGTCTTTTGAAGATTCTGCAGACAGTTCACAATTTGTTGCTTCTGCTGGAGAGAAAAGCTTCATGAGAAAATATATGAGGGTATACCCCTGTTTCTAAATCCAGAGAAGCATTCTGTGTTGTGGCTGTCCTTACAAATGCTTCTCCAAATAGAGATCTGACTTTCTGGAGAGTCACCACTTTGCCTGGGTGGTTTCAAAGTCAATTCTTAACAGTTTGTTCAGTAAAAGGTACTGAGGAGTAACATAAAAACTCGCCTACTCCTAAAACGAACAATTATAGTAGTAATAATATGGAATCAAAAATTTCGAGGCAAAGTTGAATAGCAACGTTCAACTTTGTCTTGCTTGACACTAGCCCAAAACGGTTCAAAATGATGACATTAGCCTTGCTTTTGTTTGAGAAATCCAAAAGGAATATTTTATAAACTTATAAAACTAAGACATTAAAACGAATACATTTATACTTCTGCATTGTTATGCCAAAGACAATGTTTTACATTTTGTACGTTTTTGTAAGGAAAAGAGGAAAATCAGAGAAACAGCAATAATTCGCTCTTCTGACATTCTAGCCCCATGGCACATTCACACATTCACACATGGCACATGCAAACACTCTTCTCAATAAAATACTTGTTCTAGAACTGAAAGGCACTAAAAGTGTGGGTTTTAAATGCAAATTTCACTTTGTCCCACCTTCCCCTAGATGTAATTTTGTACTGTAGATATGTTGATGATATCTAACGTGTCATGAAATAAGAAGAGGTAGATTATACATCGACTTAGTTTCGTATTTAAAATGACAATATAAACTCTGCTGTAGAATTGGAGAAACAATGTCATCAGAGTTTTCTAGATATATATGTATTCACAAGTGTAATAATTAAATTATCACAGATTAGTATTAAAAGCCAAGCAACATTGATATATTTTTAAACTGCATTGAAACCTACTTTTTCTCAAAAAAATTGGCATTAGTAATGGTCTAGTTGATAGAGCTACCAAATTGGCCAATTCTTACTTTCATGAAAAGAATCTGAACAAGGAACAACAAATCTATTAAGTTCCAAAATAATTATCCTGCCACCTTTGTTAAGAAATACATTAAGGTACTCAACTACCCGAGTTTTAAAATTTTATTTGTGCCATGTATCTTAATTAAATCATGATTATTCATTGGATTAGGTATTAATAAAGTAAAAAAAATTGAAATTATTTTATCTGATAAGTCCGTTTTTCCTTCCAAAACCAGGAAAGATCATAACATTGAAGTATCATAACTCATGAACTTTAAACATTTTTTAAATTTCTTTTTAAGATTGTTACTTGGATTATACTTTAGTGACTGAACGCAAATTGGAAGATTTATAGGGAACTTGTATGTATTTTGCAGAGATTTGAAATAGAAATTTTAAAAATTACAGGTAACAATAACAACTATGAGAAATTTATTGCTAATTTGCATTTTCTACAAAAATTTCAGGCTTAAGCACAAGAAACTACTTTCTGCTATTAAATAAAAAATCATAAAGAAATATTTGACTATAGAAGAGTTAAGATGTTTAGAGTCAGACCAAGCAAGAGAAAAAGTAACTATAGGGAAAGCTAGATAAGATTCATTACCCCTAAATTGGTTGTCTGTGAACATCTAGTTTCTTTACTACAAGAAAGAATTTGTCCAAAAGGACATTCTGGTTTTTGATGTGATGACATAATGACTTTACATTAGATTAAATTGCATTTTTAAAATTTCTCATGAAATAATCTTAATTTTTTGCGATCATGGCTGTTTGAACTACAAATGGCCATGGGACATGACATACGTACGTGCATTCAGAAAAGTGCAAATAAATCAATAACTAAGAAACAACAGTTTTAACCCTAGAACTGCACACTGGAGTCTACTGGACTCCAATAATATTTCAAATTCACACGAGTGGAAATTTCTAATCACAGCCGCATAATGCTTTATGGCGTTTCAACGAACTCTCTTTTTCCTCAGTGCTCTTTTTTCCCTCAGTCTCTTTCCCCCCACTGTCTCTTTTTCGCTCTGTGTCTCGTTTCCCTCTGAGTCTCTTTCCCTCCACTCTCTTCCTTCTTGGTCTGTTTTCCCTATCTCTCTTTTTCCCCATCTCTTTTTCCTCTCTTTTCCCCTTTCTCTTTTTCACTCTCCTCTCTGTTGCAACTTTCGCCGCCCGCTCCTCCTGTCCTCCTCGACCTCGCTCCACGTCTCTCGGCAACGCCCAGCAACAATGAAGCTTAGGAGCATTGGGAATTGCATTTAACTGAAACGCCACCTTGTGCTGAAGTGCCATCTAGTGGAGTTACAATAAGTGCACTGTTTCTATGTTCTTCCCACAAGTGCAAGCTATAAGTTGACAAGGTTTTATGACAATCGAATGAACGGTACGGCAGCGCATTAAGCACAAACCAACAAACATTGATTTTTGTAAATTAGATTGTGTGAGCGGGAACATGTACAGTGAAAAATTTAATTTCCCGTCACACACATCAACGAATAGCTCCTTAAACACTCGTCGGTTATGAATAGCTTGATCAGCGGCTGAAAGAGAATTGAGATGATAGGGCGGAACAAAAGGAATCCCTACCACAAATTTAATTTATGACAATTAGAAAGCAGATAAAGCATACATTTAATAATCTAGCAATAGATTAGCAGTTAATAGATCAATTAAATAGACAAACAATACAATAAAATAGCAAATCATTGGGATCAGTTTCACTAATGTCGATGCTTTGTCATCCCTCACAATAAAACAAGCAATGAATAAGATACAAGTAACACTGTTTGTGAATGAACTTTGATTAACACAAATGGAAGTCACCGTGGTAGGCACGTGCCTACGGCACTGGTTGAAAGATATGTAATACGAAAGTTCGGTGACAAATTGTAGAGAAGTGCTTATACAGCAGTTCATAAGTTCTAGTTTGTAACACACAAATGGAAGTCACCGTGGTAGGCACGTGCCTACGGCACTGGTTGAAAGATATGTAATACGAAAGTTCGGTGACAAATTGTAACCCAAACACTAAAATGCCCCGTTCACTAAAGTGCGTAAATTGGGATGGGGTAGGACTAGACAAAGCTTTGGTTTAAAACAATCACTATTAAAAGGAGACAATGGTTAACATTCAGTACGTAGAGTCCATGGTGCGATCTTCGCCCATTGGATGGCGTGATCCAGCACCCGTTGCCTTGCAAGGTTTGAAAACAGAAGACAATCCATAATTCGAACGTCCAAAATCGCAACCGTCATTAATACAAACGCCATAGTGTGAAATAATACAATCGAACTAGTGCATAAAAATATTTTGCCTTGTTATCCATTCTGCGGTAGTGTGAACAGAATGCTCACAATTACAGGGCTTCCAGTTCAAGCAATGTGCGACAATCGCCAATACGACAAATAATGTGAAAGATGTACACAGTTTTACTGTGTACATCTTTCTTCATCAGCCTTTCAATAACATGTTTTTTCGAAATTTGAAAATTTGAAACATCTCCGGGAAAAATTAGTTCATATTTTTGACTTTCTACTGCCCATAGTTATTCTGTTCTGCTTGCTTCTTGAACGAAAACGCCGCAGAAGTGCTCACACGAAAAACATATGCCTACATCGAAAGCGCCCCTGGGTCTCCTGAGTGCTCAGTTCCACGTTCTGCGCGCGCCGAGGGGTCCCTTCGGCCTGGGATGCCTTGAATGATGCGTTCGAAAGCGCCCCTAGGTGTCCTGAGTGCTCAGTTCCTCGTTCTGTGCGCGCCAAGGGGTCGCTTCGGCCTGGGATGCCTTGAATGAGGCGTTCGAAAGCGCCCCTGGGTGTCCTCTGTGCTCAGTTCCTCGTTCTGCGGGCGCCGAGGGGTCGCTTCGGCCTGGGATGCCTTGAATGAGGCGTTCGAAAGCGCCCCTGGGTGTCCTGAGTACTCAGTTCCTCGTTCTGCGCGCGCCAAAGGTCGCCTCGGCCTGGAGGGCGGCGCCAACGCGCGCTGCAGGGCGCGCAGACCTCTGCGCATCTGCGCACGCGCTGCAGCCCGCCGACTGCGCGCGCCCTCTGCACAGAAGGCGGCGGCGGCCAGCGCCAGCCCCGCGCAGAGCAGCGCCAGGTGCGGCCGCAGGTCCTGCAGCTGCAGGGTCCTCACCGCGCCGCTGTCCGCCGCAGCGTCTCCGTGGCGCCACGAGGCCCCGTTGCGCAGGCGCCAGTACAGCCCCAGCGTCCTGTTGAAGTCGCCAGCCCACTTGAGATCGAGACCGGCGTCCCGGAACTGAATGAGCTTGAGGTTGATCGCGTCGGTCCACGGCCAGTTCCTGGAAACACATGAGAAGACGGAGGCATCTGAAAGCGCTGGATACAGGAGAAGGTTGATCAATTACGAAGAACACAGTTGTGGTAAATAGTTGTTGTGGGGTTGGTTTTTTTGATACAATTGTGAGCTTTTAATGATCGGTGTGACTATTTTGTTTGTTGCAGTAGAGTTCTTGAACGAAGTGTTTTAGTTTAAAATAGCTTCAGAATAATATGATTACCACTTGGCGTAACGTATCCGCAATGTGGAAATGAAGCTTTTTTGTGCGTAAGTTTACAATTTTTAAAAAAAGACTTAGATTTAAATTTAAAAGTTGAAATTTTTACTGACGTTTGGCATTACAGCGATCTGGCCTGATGCAATGTTTAGATTTTAATCTGTTCTGCAAACAGTCGCTGGCTCAGTGTTGCAAGTTTGTATATAAGAAAAAAACCTTTGAAGTTTTGAGCATCCGTATATCATTTTTGTATCAAGTTTTCATATATTTTGGGTTTAATGATTAAACTCAGATGAAAATAGAAATGAAATGCAGCATTGGTTTCCAAATAATATCATATTTCAGTAAATTATTAAATATTACGTTTTTACATTGGACTTTGTAATACTTAAAATCTGGATTATTTTAAGTAACAAAATTGTATGTAGGACATTAAACTTTCAAAAACAGGAGATATCTATGTGTTATACAAAAAAAGGCGTAGAAAAGGTTTCAAATAACTAGAGGAATAATTCAAGAATGTCTCTTAGGACTTCAAGTAAAGAACACCCAAAAATTAAAGTATTCGTTTAAAATTTTAGGGCAGCGACATCGAGATAGATTGGAAAATATTAAATGTGGCAAAAATTCTGTAAATGGTTTAGACTCGTGTTGTTCACAGACTGACGACAGGAGTTTCGAAAGGAAATATTGGTTTTCGACAGCAAAGCTCCCCAAAACATGTTTTTCCCACAAATGACATGTTTTGGGGATCCCCAAAACATGTCATTTGGGGGAAAAACATGTTTTGGGGATCTACGCTGATGATATCACCATCTTCTGCAAAGGAGTCTCTATCAGATCTAGTAAAGATATTATGCAATCTGCCTTAAATAATATCTATGAATGGTCGCTCGAGACTGGCTTCAAATTCTCAGCCTCGAAATCACAATGCATCGTATTTTCTACAAACAAGGAATAGAAAAATCCTTGACTACACGTAACAATTCAAAATAATACTATAATAAAAAAATAAATAAATTAAAAAAAATACTGTTCTATTTGTCCTAAGAAACTATAGATGAAAACAAATACTATTTGTTGCTCTTTTAAACATGCACGTGGGGACAAAGTTCGTCAACAATACGAACCAATCGTAAAAGCAATAAAACATAAAAAGTATTAATAACATTTTAAAAAGTGTTTAATTGTTATATTCGCATTAAATATTTAACCTGAATAGCTCGACTACAGAGATGCAATTGAAAAACAATTAATTAATAATTATTACATTATCAAATTTTTTTAAAACGTTGTAAAAGTAATTTGTATATACTGTACACAAAAAAGATTTGGATAAAAAGTAAATTATTAAGAAATAAATCCTCCGGAAGCATGAGGTGTCACGTCTGTAGTTTCGTAACAAAATTCTCGTCTGCAGTGCGGGCTAAAGACGTTTCAGAGAATGACACCCGTCTCATTTTCGTTGAAATCCCTGATATTATAAAACTGGAACTTTAAAAATTTTTCAGCGTCTTCCCTCAACTACGATATAGAAGAAAGCATTTTTCCACTAATAAAAGTTGTTTTTCAAAACAGATGTTGAAAGGTTACGTACAGTTTTTTTTAAATGAGCCATTTTCTCATAATTTTGCGTCAGATTCAGGCAAATTTTAAAGTATTTTTCAAAAAAAAAGCAAATGTCTTAAAAATATATCCTGATGTGTGGGAAAGGACGGCGTAAAACTTCGTGATAGACCCACTTTCGGTCAATTCTTTACATTTTCGAAAACTGCAAAACGTAATTAATTCAAAATTGCAAAATTTAAGATAGCGATTTTTAACCTAAACGAAACCTATTCTAAAAGTTTTGTTCTTTGAAAAGGTTGTAACCAACTTCTTGAAAAAACGTGCAGTTTTTTTCGCAATATCTACTTGAAATTAATGAACGTTTTCTCAGAAAACCGCTCCTAAATTTCCTAAAGTACGGATTTCCGCGGATAGAACAAGGGACGCTTAAGGAATGGCGAAGATATTATTTTCTTTGAAAATTCTGAATGTTCGAAAATTGAAAATTTAGAAATAGTGCGAGAAAATATCTAGTGTTTTATCACGACTAGTTTAAGCATTTCTGCATTTGTTATGAAGTGCATATTTTTATGTTATTAATTTTTGGAGCATTTTTTGTGATATATCGGAATTATTAAAATTAAGATTTTCTCCAAAACGGTGTGATTTTTTCTTAATTTGTTTGTACGGTTAGTGCTAAATGCACTAAATCTTACGACATAAACGTGAAACTGTTTTTTTTTAATTTTGAAAAATTACACAAATATATTTTCCCGTCTGTAATATTCTCATTACGACATTTTGTACATGATTGCGTTTGGTGTGTTTTAGAAGATTTTTTAATACATTTCTGGAAATTAAAAATAGTGAAAATGTAAAATTTTAGGTTTTTTGAGAAATCCTCAAATGACGTTTTCTTGACACCCTATCAAAATAAAATATCCGTGTATCGTCTGGCTTTACTTTTCTACATTGTTCCTAAAATCTTATTTCAATTCCACCATGAGAGAATTGAAAATAAGAAAAATGTGAAAAAAAGTATTTTTGGAGTCGGTAGTTGCCATTTTGAAAAGAGATAGGGCAAAGTTTAAAATCTAACAAACACTGACGAGTGAAGGAAACAATTGCGTGTTCGAGAAAGGCTTTGCCTCAGTGAGCTCTAGTGAAGACTGGAGGCAACACTCTGTACTCAGAAATCGTGACGGTCCGCCATGACGATGGACGTCCTTTCTGTTCTAGTTATCTTAGAATCAAATAGCAGGAATTAGCGTCTCATTCCAATTTTAAATATTTATTCTGTTTTGTGTTCACTAAAACTTAATAAAAAGTTAGAAGTAACCAATATTTAATACTTTGAAATTGCAATTTATCTACAATACTTAAACAAAATTCAGTCTTTCATGTCATGGGGACTTTTTTAATATTACGCAAGGTTCTTGGTTTGAGTACTGTATGTTTCATAATTTCGTTAGATCGACTTATAGCAAATAATAGTCGTCGGAAACCTAAAAAAATATTATTGAAGTAAAGACAACCAAATAATATCTCATCTATTTTTATAGCAAAGTAGCATTCACATGTAGTTTACAGTTTGCGTTCTTTACAACCGAATAATAAGCACAAGACGCATTTAACTCGTAAGAAAGTTTGTAGGTAGACGTTTATCGCAGCCAACCCAACGGAAAACGATCGTCACGATTTTCAGTACTTCAAAGCATTGCAGTTGTACATCCAGCTATAATGTTGAGATCACTGCTTTGCCTTTCTGTTGCACTTCCAGTTCTTCACTTGTTTACTCATTTACTACTAAAGTCACTTACCTCCTCGTAGACATAAACTCATATCGGGTTGCCATAGAGTCGATAAGTTTCATCAGTCCAGCATTTCGATAGTTGAGAGAAATTGTCTGGAACCAGAATTGTTTCTCTGTAAAATATGCGTGTGTACTTTCGTCGAGAGTCGATAGAAGTTGTTGCAGTTTACTAACGAATTTGAAATTGAAATTTAACACTTTTTTGAAAGACGCAGGAAAATGAGTACAATAATTGGCCACATGTGCACAATTATTTCTTGAATTTTCTACGAAATATTGTTGGTGTTTCAATGCTAAAACAGGTATTCCAGAGGCATACAGTTTGTCAATTGTATCGATGACCGGATAGCATTCGGGTTTCGTGATGAGGTCGAAGAGCCGGCCCTAGGAAGAAAACACTAGTTAGAACTCAATCCAAAGTGAAATTCGAAAAAAATCATTATTTTCCTGGAGGCAGTTGAGGAGGAGTTTAAAAGATCCAGAGCTTTATCGATATGCTTTTCTTTCTATGATTTGAGAACCACAACTTGCATCTCCTATAATCAAACGTGGTATACTTCTTAGGACTGCAAGTTACAGATTTAGGCGCCTAAAAGATGCTGAAGAATTTAATACTTTAGGCTAAAATTCAGGGAAATAATAACGACATTTAATATGTTTCCTATTTTTCATTTGTTGGGTAGCAGAATTGTTTTAAAAAAATATTACCACAAACTCTTTTTCAATAAAAACTTCAAACCCACAGTACTTTTTACTCTTGAACTCGATGGCAAAGCGCATGAGCAAAGCAAATGAATATGGCCGCGTGCTCACCTGGTAGGCGGCGGCGACGACGACGGCGGAGGCGAGCAGCGCGGCGGCCAGCTGCAGGCGCTGCGGCGTGGCGCGCACCCTGTTCTGCGGGGCGCCCCCGCACGAGGAGAAGGCGCGCAGCGCGGCGGCGGCGCTGGCGGCCAGCGACTCGCCCGCCACCACGCGCCACGCCAGCGCGTACGCCACCGCCGTCCCCAGCAGCGCCAGCCAAATATGACGAGAGAACACGCGCAGCGGCAGCGACCACGCCGGCAGCTCCGCAGGCCGAGGCACGACCAATATCAACTTAGAGGCTGATTGTGAAGCCTCCACGACGTCACTCGAAAGCGTCTGTCCGAGCTCTGGATCCATCGTAATGAACGTGAAATCCACGCGGTCAAATGCGACATTCTTGGCGTGATCGTTAGCTGCCGAGTGTTGTCTCTGAAAGATTTCAAGACATCGGTCAAACTAAAATGAAGGTTTTCTTAATTGACTTGAATACATCATTTAACACAATTTTTCCGCTTAGAACATTTATTTTCCTTCAAAGTAGCTTGTGGATATTGAACTTTCGTTAGTTGGACAAACTTTTATTTAAACAAGGCTGGGGACATTCTATTTTAAGTTAAATTTTTAGAGCAATTTAATAACCAAATCAAAACAAGCTAAACTAAGTTTTCAAGCTAAAGTGCATTGTAGTAGAATATAAATCACAGGACTTTGTAGATGTGAATTAAGAATATCTTCTTGTCAAATGCGTAAGTAATACGTGATCATTTGTGAAACATCAAGACATAGTTTTTATATAGAGTTAACACTCAATGAATTATAACACATCACTTCAATATATATACACACACATCAGCTTCTATGCCAATGACATTTTACTCATCACTTAAAATATTTCTTGTGAAAAGAAGTACGAGAGGTAAATAAATATAATCCGTTAATTTAAAAAATATAAAAATGCAATCAGAAAAGTTCGGCAGTGAATAATTTAGCGTGAGGAGTAGTGTTAGGGGCCAAAAGATGTTGGAACAAAAGTCAACAAGAAGACAAAACGATGTAGATCATCTAGATAACCATTAAACTAATAGAAATCTTAAAACAAAATTGTTAATCAACTATTTAATGTCTCAATTTTTTTTAACTTTACATGATTCGCAAGTTTTTTGTCTTATTGAAAGAGTTAGAATCAATACTGGTTGCAGAATAGTGCCATATTCATTTGACTTTAATTCTTGAGACTTACTATAAACGTAAATTACTTCATATACGAATGAAAATTTTACAGAACTTTAAACTAGGCAGAACTGGAAGAATTTCCTTTTCTGGAATGGTGAATCCTTTGTGATTTTGTCAATGTAAAATCGTATCGCACAAAAAATAAATAAAATTTTAAATACAAAATGTGTTTTAAATGCTGTACTAAAAAAAATATTGTTAATGTAATAGTTAGAAATGGTTCTGGAATCAGAATATTTTATTTTTTCTAGACAGAAAGGTAGATGATTTTTTCATGATTAAGGTGAATTTCTAGTTTTGTAGGGTAATAAACGTAGAATGAGTTATGAGTTATTGCAGCTTAATAAAAACCACGCTCCATCTTCTCCTCAGTTTAACGAGAAATGTTTCTTACGTCCTTTTACTGAGAAGGTTTCAACACATCCGTTTCTTGATTATTTCCAGAAGGTTGTGCTTTAAGCGTGCCAAAGTTCTGAGAATTTCCGAAGTATTTCCGAAGAAAAAAAACTACTTTTTTAAGACGAGAAAATGCAAATTTTAAAATTACAAGAATCCCTCAACATTCGCGAGAGTTAGGTTCCCAAAAAACCTCGCGAATGTCAAATCCGCGAATGTTGAGTCTACATTTTAATGAAGAAAGGTGGGTTAGGTGCCTTGATTATCGAAAAGGTGTTTAAAAAAGAAAGAAAAAAGGTCGGACAAACAATTGCACAAGAACTGAATAAGTGTTACTAAAACAATTGACAATTAACATCACATAGACAAGAAATAAAACGATATTTGAAACTAATTTCAAAGTTGAAAGTGATTGAATATAGGATTTGGTTATTTTTATGATTCATCACCCTCCTCGTTCTAATATCCAAACATGGAAAAGTCGCTTCTATTTCTCTCTTAAATTTCGAAGTTATTTCTATGTTCGGATCACATTCAAATGCCCTTTCCACCAGAGCTTATTGAAGTTTTAGAACGCCATTAACAGCTTTGACATTGAAATTGGTTCAGGACGCAGTTTCGCTTCTGTTACTTTATTACGTTAGAGGTTTTCTTTGCTGATGATTTCCCGAAGCGGCTCTTCAATGAGGGCATTGTAATGAGAGTTGTACAACTCGCGAATGTTGAAGTCGCGAATCTAATAACCGGTAGCATTTCTCTAATCGCGAATGTTCGGAACTCGCGAATAGCGAATTCGCGGATGTCGAGGGATTCCTAGTATAGACTAGGAATGCCCTTTACAACACGCTATAATGTCCATTCACTCGCGCCCAACTTGGCAACCCAGCCGCCAAAATTACTGCACAATAAATGCTTATCAGGAGTATCGCAAATGACCTCCAGAGACTTAAAAAATACTTACTTGTAATCTTGAAAATGCGCACCATGTACCGAAGATAAACACACTGAGACAAAATTGGGAAAGTAAAAAAGGTCGTTTTTATGTAAATTTATTATTTTGAATCCAAAAGGAAAACGGAATTGTTATTTCAGAAATTCTGTGGAACACGCAGGTATTTATCTACAAGGAAACCTCACCTTTCACGGTCTAAAAACACATTTTCTTTTAAATAAGGCAATACTCAATGACGATTGCATCAAAATAATTCTAGATAGCCACTAGTACGTTTAGGGCAAGCATGCGCAGAGTGTTTAAAATTCAATATTGAGCATTAGTGCTAAAAGTGATACGATGCTTACATGTTCGCTTACAAGTGTGAATGCTACCAAGAAAACAAAATACTTTCGACTGATTACATACGTTACTATTGATCTTAATGAAACAGTACTCCATGAAGTGATTCCCCCTGGCGGTCATGGATTTGCTAGTGGGTTCTGTCACTCACCATACATTCTCTTCAATTATCTTCCATTCCTGACTACTCACGAAGTTCACGAATGAAAGATGATCGAATATAGTAAACTGAAATTTTACTTAAATGCTAATGGAAAAAAAAGTGTGTATATGTACTTAGTTATTTCATGAAAGCCTATAAATATCTCCATGGCTGAAAGATGTGTTATATTATATCACTGTTTAATGGGTACTTATAATATCCACGAATCGGCTTTCTTATTCAAAACTAGAACATAAAATTCATACACGTCCTCAAAACATTCTACAAAATTACTATTCATTGAAGTTTTATATCAAACATTAATTCTGTGGTCACGGGGTAAAACGTCATTCAAAAATCTTAGTTTGGAGAAAACAAGGGTTAGATTTTCGAGCCTCCGCTTGTTCCTACGCTAAACGCTATTTCTTAATGCTTTTTTCTCGTTAAGGAGGCAACATTTGAATTCGTTCGTTTTACTAAAATAAAATATAGATACTTAACTTGTAGTTTCAGTACATAACCCAATTTTGCCAAAAATTGACTTAAGAACTTTTACCCCGTGACCGCATAATTAAACATCAAATGAATGAAAAGATGTATTTGTGAAGGGATAACTTACGTCCTCATTGGTGTATTTCTTCCTCCAATGAAATCGCAGGTGCAGGCGCGCCTCCAGCTCCCTCTCCTTGCGGTGCACGGGGCCCGCGACGCGCACCTCGGTGCCTCCAAAGTTCTGGCGAAGGAGCGTTGCTCGCAGGTCGTAATCGCGCCCGTAGGACACGGCTGCGCCTCCGAGGTCCCTGGAGCGCGTGGCCACCAGCGCCTTGGCCTCGCGCGCGCACGCCTCGCCGCGCTCCTCACAGCGGGCGAGCCACTCCCCGCTGCCCCCCACGACATCGACGGCCAGCGCCCACCAGCGCCCGTCCGCCGGCCGTTGGCGCAGCAGCAGCCCGCGGAAGCCCTGGTGGCGCTGCCACAGCGCGGCCAGCACGCGCCGCCCCGCACGCAGCGGCGCCTCAGCCACGCCCCCCTCCGAGCGCCCGCCGCCCCTCACTTGCTTCTCCAGGAGCGCCTGCCGTCGCCACTGACGTCTCCATTGATCAATATGGACGTCTTGGCGAGGGTGCGTCGGATATCCCTTTTTATGGGCAAACTGGCGAACGCCTTTCTCAAGGAGCGTCTGAGATGGGAGGTCGCCTCCCCAGGTGCTTTCAAGCAGCCGATCTGACGCGAAGCGGTTCTCATATCGCCTCTTATCTGCCAAGCTTCTATTCGTCCTTTGAGTTTCGTTTAACTTGCTGTGAACATGCATACTTTTTTGGATGCCATTGTGTAGAAGTTGATCTTGCAATTCATGCAGAAACGTGTGGGATTCATACACAAATCTACGTCCCCCCATCTTTCCGTGAAGACCTTCCTTTCCTTCGCTGTTTCTGAAGCCGAGGTTTTGTGCAATTTGATCTCCTTTTTTGTTTTTCTGATCGCAACTATCGCTTGCCGCTCTCCTTCCAACCGCTAGGACGACCGGCGCAGAGGAACTTAGTTGAAGGTTCCGATAAGAAATGACGCAATTTGTTAACATCTGTAAAGTAGACATTTTTTTAAATATTATACAGGATGTCCGGGGAGAAAACGTCGAAACTTGGAAAATAAGCTCTTAAGACAATTCTAAGCATATTTTGTCTAATAAACTACGTCGATATTCCGAATGGTTGGGCCGCAATGAGCACTCAAAAGTTGGTTTGAACTAGTGCTACAGAACGGCTGTGAACACTGCTAGCGCCTAAACCATACGTACGATTTCTTCCAAAATAGATATTCCCCGGTCTATCTGATTCTAGTCGAAGCTTTGAGATTTTGAAAAAGATTCTTTAAAATTTGGGGGTACTTTATATGAAGCCCCCCTGGGGATTTTCAAACTTTTCTCAAAAACGGCTCCAATTTTTTTCTTTAAATTTCTTGTATGCATAGAGTAAAATACACTTATTAACATGGCATAGGTCCGAGTTTCACGGATAACTCTGAATTTTCGAAAGTTTTGAACGTTTGAATTTTTTTCGGCGTCTTTCTCCAGCTACAAAATTGAAGACAGAGATTTTTTCTTCAAATAAAATTTGTTCTGCATATTAAGTTCTTTCATAAAGGTCATATAAATGTTTTTCAAAATTTTGGTAGTTTTCGTGCAATATTGCGTGCAATATGTGCAACATTAAAAAATTACAAAAGCAAGATTTTCTCAAAAACGGCTCACAATTTTTTTTAAACTTTCGGTAGGCATAGTGGTAAATTTACTCTATAAATGACATAAAATCATTTTGGTCTATCGGTTGGTTTTTTCATAAATTACAAACATGTAAATTTTTTTACTTCTCTCTCACGTCGTTAATATTTACATTATCGGCGATTTTTTCACATTATTATATTTACGAGTATATATGCTTTAAATAATGTCAAGTAAAGTTTCTCGAAAACACAACCGTTTTCTGTGAAAAGTAGCTCAAATTTCGGCATTTTTTAGAAATGCTCAAACGCCATTTTCTCATATATGGCTGCAAATTTTTTCTTGAAACTTTTGTAACGGATAGTGCTAATTACACTCATTACTATAGCGTGAAGTTTATTTTGAGTTTTTTTTCTTTTTTTTTTTCAAAAATTATATAAATGTAAATTTTTTGAAAGATCTCTCACATCTTTAATATGAACACAACCAGCAATTTGTAAAGATTCTTATATTTGTGAGTGTAAGTGCTTCAAATAACTTGAAATAAAGTATTTTGAAATCTCAAAACTTTTCTGTAAAAATGATCTTCAAATTTCGCATTTTTAGTAGCGCTAAAACGCCATTTTCTCTTAAACGGCACATAATTTTTAAAAGAAAATTGCCATTTACGGCTAGGTTTTTGTGTTCTTTAATATTCTAAAATTAATATTTTCGTTCTACCAATAGAAAACCGAAAAATTAAGAAAATTACAATAAATTGTACTTTTGGCGGTGATAGATGACAGCTAGCCAGAAAGAGTTTGTGGCAATGCCGAATAGCTAGCGAAGACCCAAGGAAATAGAAAACTAATACGGGAAAGTCTGTGCCATTCTGTAGCACCACTAGTATGTCATTCGATACTATTCAAAATACTGTAACTTTTTGATATTTATTTGTTTGATATTTTGAATTTCTTTCTGATGCTCTGAGAGGTTCCAGGAATTAAGAGTATTCTACGAATCGTACAATGAAATGCAGAATGTTTGTGAGAGTGTGGAAGTTATGATGTGTCAGGGAGTGTCGGTTTTCTGTACTATATGTCATAATTTTCTGTACTACATGTCTGTCATTCAATAAAGTAATGGACAGGTCTCGAAACTTGCCAGTTATATTGTCGTTTTCTTTTTCGACTGTAAATTTTATAGCGAAATGCAGAGAATTTCGAAAATCAGATTTTCCGATTGAAGTAACTACGCAAATTATTAACAACAGAGGGCCTTGATCTGGGGGCCCAGCTGTTCTCCCGTGATCTACAATTTTTGTCTTTTATGTGTACCTTCTGTGCACATATTTCCCAGGCACGCTTCTTGGTTCACATCATTTCAAAACCTACAATTATTTTAAGTATTTGTATGTTATTCAGCTTCGTAATGTGTGTAGCGAATCATTTCATCTTTTAAAAACGTATTCTATTACAGTAAAATATTTACATTGAAACAACTTTCTGTAAAGGATAAAGAATGAAATCAGAAATGTATAACTCCTTGCAATTAGACACAACGTCGTTCAATCTAAAAATAAACTTGATAGGTAAGTAATTTGCCCATTCTCTACTGAACTTGTGGCTCACTTTTCTGAAGCGGTCGTAGACGGCGTTCTTGGTGTGTAGCAGTAGGAAGGCGATCAGATAGGAGCGGCGGTGTGCAGCTAGCACGTAGCCCCCCTGCCTCTCCAGCCACGCGGGTGCGGTGCCGCTCTTGAGCAGAGTAGAAGGGCGCCACAGCAGCAGCGGCGCCGCGGCGCGGGCGTGCAGGACGCGTAGCCAGCGCGGGCCGTCGCCCAGGTCCACCACGCCCACTGTCCGGCCCCTGACCAAGCCAGCACCCCCCAGCGCCCACTGCACGCCCGCCACGGGCGGCCCCGCCCCCGCCCGCGGCGCACACACGCCCCGCGCCTCCGCCCCCGCCCACGCCCCCCACAACGCCACCGCCAGCGCCAGCCCCGGGGCTCGAAGCCCCGCCCCCGCCCACGGCACACACTCGCCCCGCGCCTCCACCCCCGCCCCCCACAGCGCCACCGCCAGCGCCAGCCCCAGCGCCAGCCCTGGGGCTCGAAACCAGGTCTCTGCGCTCCGTAGCATCCCGTCAGAGCCCGTCGCACCGACCTTCCACTGTGTGAAGTCACCCCCTTGCGACATAACTTTCTCAGGCGTCAATGCGCCCTTCCTGCTCACGACGTTATGTCCACAGTGGCAGAGCGAATCACATTGCTCTTTACGGTCGCCGATGGCAAACACCTCAGAGCACGCATTTCAGTCTCAGAGCAGGTCAACCACTGCGGCACGCCACGCAACATTACGCAAATTATGTTACGCGAAATTGATCCTTTTTGTTATTTATTATAATAACGACGAAAGCAATTATTTTCTCGTTGTTTTCGTTCTGTCGTGAATAATGTAGAATAAATGAATGTTTAAAAAACACGAGACTTTCATATGCAGTGTAGTGAAAAAAGCTCTCCCTTCATTCAGACACAGAGGCGGACGGATTGTCTGATAAGATCGCGGAATCTAACTTCGATTTTGTTTGATAGTAACGCTCTGCCGTAATGCCGATACGGAATATTAGTCAGGAGATTGATTCGTGAAGATAATTAATTGAATTAATTCGGTTGCCACTATTTATCATTAATTGAGAAAAACTTTATTTGCAAAATAAGCTGGTTCGCTGCGTT